>VWPU01003188.1:0-49544 GCA_013398955.1 Callaeas wilsoni
CGGCCGTCCCAGCTCCCCGCGCCGCCGTCCGCACCCGGGCCCCCTCGGCTGGGCTGTCCCGGGGCCGCCGCCCGCCCGCGGCCGGGGCAGGCGGTGGCTATCCCGGCCGGGAAGGGCGCCCTGCGCTCCCGTGCCCGGAGCAGCGTGGAGCGTACTCGGGTTTCAGCAAACACCTCCTCCCCTGCCCCGCCGCAGCCTCTCCAGCCTGTTCTTGGGCGAGATCTGAACTTTGCGCGGGTATGGAGTGGGGAGCCTTCGGGGGTGAGCGGAGCCCAGCCGGGCTCGGAGCTCATCCCCGTTCTCCCTCTGCTTCTCCCAGGTGTGCTGCATTTTACGCTTTCCCGAACCTGTGTAATGGAGAAATATCAGGCAACTGGTCTCGAGGGAAAGATCTAGAGAATTTGAGTTCCTTTGGTACCAAGCCGGAAAGGGTGTGGATCTGCCAAAATCCCTTGTGCTCTGGGAGGCATTAGGGCGACTGAGTTCCGCTTATGAAACTGATTAAATCAGACACTGGGGAGGGGCTGTGATCCGTTACTTCCATCCTACCTTTAATAGAAACCAGACGTTCTGTTGACACATAGTCCAAGAAAATTGCAGGTTTATTCCTGGACCTGAAAGCTCACATTACCGTACTGGTGTAAAGCTGGTGGTCACGCCTTCAGAAAACAGACTTTGGATTGGGCTAATGATAAAACTTACAGGGCGAGGAGTCCATCTGCTGCGTGGCTTCCTGGTGAAAGGTGTGCCCAGGAAGGGTTCATCCTTGGGGTGAAACCCTCTGCTTGGGTGAAGTAGCTGTTAGTGGAAAGAAAAGTAATTTCTACTGCAGCTTCTTCTCATGGTTGTTGTTCCTTTAAGTGGAGACAAGCTCTGTTTACCTTTTCTCATATTCCTCATTCTGGTTATCTCTTGGAGATTTGGTGCAAGTTCCTAGCGTGTTCAGGAATGCGCTGCTAGTCAGAACAGGATTCACCCAGTCAGTGTATTGACTTGCTGAGTGGCCCTTCAAGGTGAGCATACAGGTCTGTGTAGGGCCAGTTCAGTGTCTCACCAGCGTGCTCTTTAGTAAACCCTGGGAGCTGTACTGTGCCCACTGCGACAGTTGCACTCTTGAATAGTAGTAGTGTGACCTCCCAGTTGTTGGAATAGGCCATTGCAGTTTCGTAACGTTTTTTCTTTCCTCTGTAGCAGAATTAGAGATGAACTGCAAAGAAATTGCAAAAAAGATCTGAATTTGTGCTTGGTTTGTTCTTCTGAACTCCAAAGTGTATTGAGACAACCAAAAGTTAAAGTTGTGATCTGACTTGGAAAATAGAACTTCTAGTCTCAGTAACTTGATTTCATCAAGCCTTAATTACACTGCGTCTGTCTCAATTTTTGTGCAGCCTTTCAGACTGGACAAGATCTAATTAACAGTAAGCAGCTGAACAAAAAAGTGTGACCCTTTCTCTCTCTAAGCTTTTCCGCGGCGTACAGAATTCACTGCAGAAAAGCGCACCAGCTGTTTTCCCTCTGCGAATCATTATTAGCCCCAAAACGGCTCACTTACTTCTCTAAAGCCATTCACCCTGAGGTGCACACATAATGGAACAGTGCTGTGCTGAGACAACTCTCCTGAAATAAGTCAGATTTTCGAACTCAAGTGAGAGTTGTTTGTTTTTCTTTCCTCATTATCTATGGGTGGATTATCTGAGTTGTGGATTAACTGTGCCATGGATACAGACGTCTGCACTGGCTCTGTCCAGAGTCAAGCTGGTTAGGCAGGACTTGTTGGTTCAGGCACAGTGCCATGTGGACAAAGCTGCTCTGCTTCCAGGGACAATTTTGGCCCAAAAGGAGTTTGGTATTGAGCCGGGACTTGCAGGTTCAGAGCTGATGTCAAGAAAAGTCAGCTCAGATGCTTCCACACCTCTAATCTGTGTGGTGCAGAAATGAGCAGTAAGCGAAGGGCCTTGCTGGGCACGAGGGAACCCCTCACAGAGACCCTTGGTGTGTCTGTTCTTGACTTTCTGCCTGTATCAAAAATCTCCTGCCTCTTCCTAGAGCTGGAGGATTTGATCTGTGTGTACACGTGCACTGTAAAATGGAAGTCCAGAAGTATCTCAGTTTCTCGCTTGGACTGGAGAGGTTATGAAACATATGAGAATGGATTTGTCTTTCTTTGGGGATTCATTTGGAGTTGGAAAAAAAATCTTCATTCCCTTTCCCCCTCCTCCCCCAGTGTTGAAGAAGCTCACACGGGAAACTTTCTGCAGGCTGGAGCTGTGCACGCTGTTCTGGGGCAGCCTCCGTGGCAGAGGACACGCAGTGCTGGGGCTGGATGTAAACTAGAGCAGCCCGTGGTGGGAAGGGGGAGGAGAGCAGCTGGCCGGGCTTGTCCACATTGTCTCCCTGGAATCTCTCTAAGGAAGCGCATTTTGCGGATGTGCTTGGAGTTTGACAGGAAGTTTGCTGAATGAGTTTGCCGTTCTGCAGCGCTGTGAATTGGCACAGAGAGCACAGCTTTGCCCTAAAGAGTGAGAATCCTGACCTGGGGCTCTCGCCCCTTTCAGGGGATTGCCAAAGCACAGCCTGTGCTTCCAGCACACAGGTGACCATCCACACATACTTGCTTCAGACAATCTGAGACACTGAAGGAGATGTTGAGTTACTGGTTCTGTGGTGCTACCCTGTCTAAGTAGTATGAGGGAACAGCTCCATTAGGATCTGCTCGTGACAGAGGAAGAAACCTATTTTGTGTAATGTGTCATGTATTTATGGTGAGAGGAGTAGGAGAAGAGAAGCTTTACATTTGCTTTAGTCAGATACTATTTGATTTTGACTCCAAAAGATTTTACAGCTTTTTTCTGAAAGGCGTTGTTTGCAAATACTACTGGGAAACCTTTTGGTAACTCCAAACAGAGATGGTGTGGCTTTTAGAAGCTTTCATTTGATGTCTTTGAAATTCTCACTTCTCTACTGCAATTTTTTTTTCAAATTTTTGTTTTAAAAGGCTTCAGATATTTTTAAACTGGATTTTGCAATCAAAAACAAAACAGCATTCACTGGAGCTTGTAAAAGGTGTTTTACAAAGAAGTTATATCTGTTTAATTGGGACATATTTATGGCAGTGTTTTGACTGTGCACGTCAACTACACTGTGAGCTGCTTTTTTTAGGTGTGCTTGCTCACTTCTAGAAGAATTTTTCTTTTGCGTGAGGTTTGTCTAGCAATTTGGCTTCAATATTCTGGGTGCATAGTTCAGGGGCACAAGAGATTCTGCTTTATAAGTTGCTTCCCTCTGTTTTAGGAACTCTAATCCACCCTCTCTTCAGTGCTTAATCCTCTCAAGATTGACTTTAAAGGGAGCAATCTTGCCATTGATTTTTCATGGGAGTGTGGAGGGAGGTGCATATGTTTCCATCTGTCATCTGTCCTAACATTTGGAAGATTGCTGTGCTCTGCAGGGCGGTGCTGTCAGTCCCTCTCCAGAGGGGGATGCTTGCCTGGTTCTGACTCAGTTCCTTTAGTTTGGGAGTCATATGCCGTGGGTGCTCACTTGACTAAAAGTTTACTGTGAAATTGCTCATGGTCAGCTACGCCCAGGAAATGGTATTGGGGGGAAGCACTGGTAAAGTAATTTGGTGCCTTGGCTTTCTACTGGCTCAGATTTCTGACTCCTTCCTGCCGCTGGGCGAGAAGGCTGTAAACAGAACTAATGCTCTGCACAATGGGGTTCTGACTTGTTTCAGCTCCTTAGCTGTTGTGACCCCTCGTAAAACAGGGACTTCATTGTCCTGAGCAACTCAGACAGGGAGTCCTCTGCCTCAAGCAGTGTGCGATGCAGAGAGAGGCTTCTTTTCTTGTTGCTCTCTTTCCACGGAAAGACTGGACTCTGCTGTCTTTAGCTCCTTTGTCCCTCGCTGGGAGAGGTCAACTTAGCCCAAGTGTTCAGCTGCCCTCCTGGTTAAAACTGATCCTCCGACACCATCTCTGCCACTAGGGAAACAAATGGGAAACTTCTCATACATCTTCAACTCTGTCTCTCTCCTTTTTCTTTCTTTCCTAGGGAATCATGATACTTCAGTTTCTCTGGACCCCTTTTTCCTCATCTCTTGCCCTTTGAAGTCTATCTATTATATGAAACAAGTTGTGAAACTAGAAATGGCAGCTAGAATTCTAAAGTCTGGCAGCAGAACAAGGACTAATAATGCACTTCTGTTTAGATCAGAGTTGGTTTTCTCATCTGCTGACAGACAGATAAATCCCTTATATTAAAACTCTGTAACTAGAGGGGGAGGAAAAAGCCTGTCCATGGCCACAAAACGAATCTGTTTGAATTGAACTAATGTGTTAGTTGTGATATCCAGAATCTGCTGCAGCTTTGGAGACAGCCAGAGCAGATTCTGAACGCAGTTGTGTGTGCTAGTGGAAAATCAGTGCGAGTGAATAGGATCTGTGGTCCCAGTTTCCTGCTCTGGTCTCAGCCTAGGCTTCCCTCTTTGTGTACTGATCCTGTGTGTCCCTTTTGTCTGATGCGGAAGCTCTTAATGAAGATGCTCTTCTATTCCAGCTGCCTGAAAGTGAGACATTGTCCGTGGGAAGCTTTCTCACGCTGTGATAAGATGATGGGGTTTAGGGAATGAGTTCCTTGCTCTCTTCAGGCCTGTCCTAACTAACTGAGGTTTAATAACAAGCCCTGGAAGTACAGGTTACCATGATTGTTAGGATATTGCATTTTAAAATGATAAGTAGGGAACCGTCTCATCCGTGGCAAGATTACTACATCCAGTAGTGCAGAGTAGAAGCAAGAAGTGGCACCATTACTTTCCACTTTGGTTGAAGCTGAATGGATTAGAGAATAAGTTGTGATCTCAAACTGGTTTCACTTGATTTAACTGCTGGCTGCTGAGGTGTTCCCTGTGGCCGTCTCGCTTGCTTGTGTCCACAATAACTGTGGGACAGTTAACTGGGTCAGCAAGCTGATTCTTCTCAAAGTCATTTTTTTACATGGACAGTGGACTGGGAAGTGAGGCCACCTCTTCAGCTGTGGGTTATGTTTAATATAGCATAAGGTAATCATTTATCCACAGCCTCAAAAATGTACCCTAACTTAAGGCATGTTATTTCTCTGTCTGTGTAACAGGGGTAATTACTCCTTACCTGCAAAGTGTGGTTAATGTTGGTTGAGATCTTTGTGTTTCTGAAATAGCTTCCAGCTGAAAAGCTTCTTTCAAGCTTTTCTGGTCACCATTGCCACGTTTACAGTGGCAAGTTTGAATTAGATGTACAAGTTTTTATTCTTTTCTCAGCCCTGTTGAATGTTCCCTCTCTGCCTTTCTGATTGCTCATCCTTTCTTCACCCCCTGTTATGACAGACTGTGAGTAGGGAGAAAAGATTTCCTTTCCCTTCCAAGTTCCCCGCAGTAGTTCTACCCTTTACCACAGAGCATCGTGAAGTCATTCAAAGAATGTCGTGTGCTAACGATATACCATAAAAATAGGAGGTGGGAGATGACTTTCTCATATCAGTTTTAGCTGTTTTTCTCATTCATGCTCACTCTCTTTGCAAATGGCCCCAGAGCAGCAGCAAGCAGCTAGCTGGGGACAGTCTCCCTTGCCTGATGGGTGTTAAAGTCCATGCTCTCTCCCCTGTGCATGTGTGTTTTTAAATCCTGATGAAGCAAACAAAGTAGAAATGGCAACTGGAGTGCTGTGGAACAAGTTTGGTGTTGGTGTTTCGGTTACAGGAACTGAGTCCCTGAGGTTATGTGTTTGTGCTGTTTAGGAGTCTGGTAAACTCTTTTTCTGCTTACACAAATGCAGCTTTTTCTTTTAGCAGACAGTAACTATTCTGAATTTACACGGGAAATTTATCTAAGCAGTTTGAGACGAGCCAAGAGAGCTTACGGCAGGCCACAGGGGGAGGCAGCCTGCATTGTTAGTGCTTGGCTCCTTTTTCCCTGAGCTGGACCGTCTCTACACTGTGAACAAGTTCAGTTCAAGTTATTTAAATGATGATGAGGTAGTCTGAAGTTGTCCAGTGCAGCTTGTCGTGCCACTTCTCACAGTGTTCTTATTACTGTGTGCACATTTGTGTAGATGGCTCTGCTGAGTGAGGTACTGAGTGTCTGGCTGGCAGCATGCAGTGGAGTGTACCTTGATTTCTTGTGGTTTTTTACTGTTTCTTGCATGTGTTTAAACTTCTAACATTTTGCAAATCATTTGAAGAACATCAAAAAAAGTAAATGGCGCTCCAGGGAATAAACCTTCTGAATGACACTCTGCATGGGGACTTGTGCTTTAAATGGCTCAGCTATAAATCAGGCTGTATGGGGGCTCCAGGAATAAACCAGTCCCATGTTTTTGTCACAGAACTGAGCTGGCAGACAGAATTAATCCTGTGTCTGTCTAGATGCCTCACAGGATCTTGCTGTATTTCCATTGCTGAAAGGGAATTTGAACAGAGAATTTCGCTTTGTGCTATGGGGAAGTCTGTGGTGGTTCATGGACTGTGGTAAGGTTGAGTTTTAATAAGAGCAGGAGGTGGTAAAAGAAGCCAGAGGTAGAAAAGGTCATGGGCAGGAGGACTGTAAATAATTTGCTGTGGATTAGGGGCTTAGTATTCCCTTGTTTTATCCTCTTTCATGGTTCTAAACACGTTCAGGGCTTCTCTGTGAAAAGTTTCTTTTGGGTTGAAACCACTAATTTCAGCTAGGTCAGGCAAAAAAGCCTAAGGCTAACTGCATGGCACTTGAGGTTACTGGTGCCCCATGAGCTGGAATAAGATGATGGCTTGGCTGGTCTCTGCTGCTCCCCATTTCTCAGTACCAGTAGCTGCCTTGGGACTAGGTTTGGGGTTTTTTTGCTGCTAGCAGATGACTCCTTTTGGGCAGAGGTGATCCCCAGGAATAAGGTGCCTAGAGCAGTACTTCTGGTTTGAAGCTCCTGTTCATTATGGTTTTATGTGGGAGACTTTTTTTGGGCTGTGTAGGCCTGGTCAGGCAGTGTGACACACAGCTGGAACTATTCTGCCTGGCTGTGAGCAGCTCCAGCAGTTAGACAGGATCCCTGCAGAGAGCTGGAGCACTGGGGGAGGGAATGAAATGCCATTTCATCCACGTCATGAAATCTCTTATCAGTGGCCAACTCAGTGTTGTGAGTGGGTGAGCTGCATTGGCCAGAAGAAGCTGCCTTTTATTTCTGCTGTGAAAGATGAGGAGCTCAGCACTGTCAGTCAGGCTGAGAGCTGTGGAGTGGCTGTGTGGAGTTTGGGATGAATTTGTCAGTCAGGTTCTTATAACCCTTAGCTTGTAGTTTTCAGACTATCCTGCTCGTGCTTAATCTGAGATTTGCTGCTTGGCTGTCCTGAGCAGTTTGCTTGGGCAGTGCCTCACAGCTGCTCTGGCATGCTGCTCCCGTACTTCTTAACTGCTTAAATCCAGTGCCTCCAGCACCTTCTGTCTTGGGGTCATGCTTCAAAGCCTTAGTGTGAGTTAGAGAGAAAATCTGTTAGGTTATCGTTCATTTTTTCTGTAAGGATTGGTTAAGGGCTTCATTTGTTGGATGCTACTTTCCCCTCAAACACGAGGGAGAAATCTACTTGAAAGAGATCACCATGGGATGGCTGTGGTGATGTGGAACTCTGAGACCTTCTGGGCTGTCTGGATCTGCTGGAGTCCCCTGATTGTGTTGCTTGGGTCTGGAAAATGCTGTGTGTGGGATGAGAGAGGCAGTGGGGTGCAAGGCATTGGGAGCGGTGTCTCTCTGATGTGGCCCTGTCCTTGCAGGGTTGGGAGGCTGTTTGCTGGGGAGGAGGGGTTGAAGGAAGGGGCTGGGGCTGGTGCAGAGAGGAAGCTTTATGTAATTCTTGGCTGGCTTTTGAATAATTGTTTTAATGAAATGGAATGCAGTGTATTCAGTACTTGCTTGGCAGAAACAGCTTTTTTTTGTTTTGTTTTCTATCTTGGAAGGGGGGGGAAGAGTTGGAGTTGCTCTGTTTTCCAGCTGCTTGAAACACTTAGGCTTGGATTTGTCACGAAGATAGAAGTGGAATATTTCTGTTGGTGAGGAGGCAGTTGCACTGCTGTGCATGTGTGGGAAGTTGTCTTTGTACATTGGTGTAAGCAGCAGAGCCTGGTCCCTGTGTTTCTCTGAGGGCTGTGGATGCCAGTGTGGTTTGAGGTGGAGCAGGTTAATATTGAAGTACCCAACAGTAATGGGATGAAAGTGATGTGAATAAGTACATGTCCATATAAAATATATGTGCATCCAGGTACTTGATAGGAAAATTCATCTCTTTTCCTCTGTGCCCTAGTTCAGGGCATAGCAGGGAAGAACATGATGAGCTGAGACAAAGAAGTCAACTTAATTTTCAGCAAAGCAGAAATGTAGGCACTGGGAATCTTGACTTCTCTAGACCAGTGCAAAACAGTCTCTCCAGTTATCTCAGAGGATTGTTGACTTTTATCGTAGGATTGGTGGAGAGACAATCAGAGATCATGCTGAAAAACCCTTTTTTAGAAAGTAATTTGAAGAAGGATTTATTTCATGTACCTCTGAAAGGGAAGTTTATTCTCATGCTGCTTCTATTTCAGTATTGCTGCCATTTCCATTTTTGGTCAGTGCTGGAGAGCGGTCTCTCTTACTCATCTTTACCTCTAAAAAAATCTACTTTCTCTTTGGTCTTTGTAATTTTTTTTCACCAGTTGTTCTTTTCTGCGGTCAAGAGTTCTCTTGTGAGTAACAGCCTTTGATTGATAGAATAAAATTTTTCTTTATCAAATAACAACAGCAGCTTGTGTTCAGGGCACTGAGATGAAGAAGCTGTCATGCGTTTAATTGCTTTATTAATACTGCTCTTGGTAAAATATCCTCACTATTTCTCTTGCTGCTGCTGAAACAAGCAAGAGACTTGTGACTAGTACTTGTGTCATGATGCCAGATGACAGGTAGAATGATGGGTCATCTACCTTCTCATGTAGGAAGAGATAAGAAAACCTTAAACATTCTCCAGCTCCTCTCCATCCACTGGCTCCAATATACTCCAGTTCTAAAAATGATAGTTTTCCGTCTAGATTTAACAATTTTCTTTCTTTCAGCAGGCCAGTGTCATGACATTGTGAAACTCTTGAGCCACATTCTTCTGCCAATACTAAAAAAAACCCCCTAAGTCAGAGCTCTGCAGCTGTAGAGCCATCAGCAGTCTCCATCTTATTGCCACCCACATCTCCCAAAGTGGACCAGGGACCAGTTCCCACGTTCATTTCTGAAACACTGTCCTCCTTTCATTCCCAGAAGCTGCTTTTAAAGTGAGAAGAAGCTGCTTTAACTAGATTTTTAACCATGTGCTTCTTGGCCCCTAGTACTCTGTTGTCTTTCAGAGCTGTTGCTTGCCCACTATCTGCAGTTACTTGGGTTATTTTTAAGTTATAATGCAGTGCTTATCAGACTGAAAGCTTCATTTTAAAACTTTCTACCTATTATAGTTATAAGTAGTACCAAGATCCACACGACTGAAAAATGTGAAATATTTTGTTGTCATTTCCCCCTTCCCTATTCTGTGAGTTTACACTGTGCTTTTGGCAGTGCTTTGTGTGAAGTCAGTTGTTGATGATGACTTAGGCTTTTTGGCTTACAAAGAGTTCGGTGTTGCTTCCAAATCTGCTCCCACCCTGTTGCAGAGAACCCTTGCAGAAATGAAAACTTCTTAAAAGAAACATCCACCATTTTGAGAGTACTTCCTTGGTAATTAGATTTTTACCAAGCCAGTTAAACCACATATGATATTTGACACAAGTTCCCATTTTAAAAAAAGGAAAACAATCCACTTCAGAGTGGTTGGCAGGTCAAGCCAGCAAGTCTTTATTTATATCTCAATATGCTAACTTTTTATCTGGGTGAGATTTGCTGGGACTCTGTATCTCCTTATTGACACACATTTTTAAAACTTGAGATACCTTGGTTTTTTAAGGGTAGATTTGCATTTGTTGAATGTTCTTTGCATTTATGCTCTTGGGAGATATGCTTGTTACTGAACGGGAAGTTGCTGAAACTAATGAAAAGTATACGTTTCAAGGACTAAAATCTGTCAAGTCTGCATTCTGATATCCCATTTAAGAGCCTTCAGGATAGGAATGCCTCAATAAGACTGTACTAAATATGGATATGATTATAGAGTCTCTTTAGTGTCCCCATTCTTTATTACTGGAATCCTCCTTTTGCTGGTAGCCAGGGCGCTCTACGTCTCATTGGCAGAATTTGTGCTTCTAATGCATTTAATGAATTCAGAATTCTTGTAATGAATTCAGAATTTACACTAGTATTTCAGTCCTTTATTTCATCATCTTTATGTGTGTCTCAAATTTTGTAACTGGCACTTTGCCTAGATGGGTCTATATTCAGATCTGTTTATGCTGCTTGGGATAGGATTTCCACAGTTTAAAAGAAGCTATTTTTTCCCCCCTCAATTTCCATGTCTGTTATTGCATAACCATGCAAATCCTACTCTTTCCTTTATTGGTAATAGGGTCCACATGCTTTCCTGTTTCTGTTGCTTTTAAAAAGGCGGATAATTAACTTGGAATGTGCAAGCTCTGACAGTATTTTGTCTGTGACTGTGTCCAAACCCATTTTTACATATGCAGATGGAGAGGATCCCAGGCATCTTTAGCAGTGTTGTTGCTGACTGTGGTTACCTGTGTGCTGCTGGGGTGTCTGAGGTGCTGCTGCTGCTGCTGGTTGAGTCAATACAAGGGCTTGCTGCTGCTGAAGGAGGAGATGGCTTTGCTTTTACTTAGCCTTTGTCCTTCTGTGCTGTCTGACTGTTGGGACATAGCCCTTCTTGCTGACTGCTGTGCTCATCTCTTTCCTGGCCCAAAAGAAGACAGCTTTTTTTGACTGGGTGTATATTCTGTTGGACCGGTTCACAGACGGGTCTTGTGAGAGCCAGTGCCTTCACAAGTAAGTGGCAGCAGCACATGTCTGGAAGAGGGAGTAAAACCTCTCCATTTTTGGCAGCCGTGAGCTGTTAATTTGCTTTTCTGCATCTTATGAAACTGTATCCTTCACTCCAGGGTGCTCACTGCCCAGTGGAACTCCTGTGCTCTGTTGCACTGTAAACCCTGATGTAACACATTTTCCTTCCCTAGATCAGTTAGAATCAGCATTTACCAAATTATGGTCTCCAAGCTGACAAGTGCTCTACAGCTGTTGTGAGGGGTCCCCTTGAGAGGTCAAACCCCCACACTTGTCGTTTCCACCTGAGGGCTCTGGAGCACAAGCCCACCAGGATTGCTGCTGCCCAGAGGTTTGGAGAGCACTGCTGTGTGTTCACAGTGTGATTTGCCACTGTTGATTTCACACTGAGCTACTGCTTAGAAGCTGCTCAAAAGAGTGATCCAGTCCTGGATCCGCATGTGTTGTAACCTCAGTGCTGTTTATGACAACTTTCAGTTGTACAAATCTCAGCCAAATACCAATGCAGGGCTTAAAAAATGCCCTTGTCTACTCTCTTTTCAGTGGGCATGTAGAGGGTTGCTTGTTGTAGCTGGGTGCTGCACACACTCAAGCCTTGAGCTTTGTTTATTCCCTTTACCAGAGCTGTGGTTTAAAATCCGCAGTGTCTTGTTTCCTGCTGGTTCTATTCCCATCCTTGGACTCTCTTGTCTAGTGGAGATCTCCTTTGCTCTGATTTGTCAGATGTTTGTGGAATGGCAGTGCTGTGTTCTGACCTAGTGCTTGTGGAGTAGCTGCACGCTGGTGTAGCAGGAAGGGTCTGGTTCCTCAGATAGCTGGCTTGGCTGAGCCCCTCTTCCTGTAGGAATATGAGGGAGCTGGTATTTTGTCCAGAGGCCTTGGCCCTGGTAATTTTCCCTGAGGGGTCAGTTCAGTGGCTGCTTGTTTGGTGTTCAGGAATTTTTTTTTTTTAAATTTTTTTTTTTTTGGCAGAGGAGATCAGATCCTGTTGGAGTTCTTCTAGAAACTTTCAGAGATAAGCCAGCAACAAATGAAAGTTTTTATGACATGCATGAGAAGAGTTAACTTAATATTTTGCATGCATAAGGATAAATAAAGAACTAAAAAAGGCAGTGTATTGGTTACTACTATTTTTGGGTTTATTAATTTTTTTTCCTCATCTAGAATATTGGCTAACATCCAGACCAGGTCAGTAGTGAGGTGTTAACTGTTTAGTTGTTTGTGTAAAATGTTTACACTCGCTCCAGTCGGTTCCTCCCACCAAACTGGCCAGGATGCCATTTCATTCCTGTTTGTCCAGAGCAACGTCCCTTGCTTTAGTCTGAGCCAACTCACCTCCCTCCCAGAGACTGTTGGGTCAGGATTGGCCATTTGCTTCTGCCTTTGTCTGGGACTTCCTGGAAATGCCTGAGGATGTGTTTGCTGTCAGGCAGAGATCAGAAATAGATCTTGCATAAGAAGAGCCACTCCAGGAGAAGACTGTTACAGGCTGTGCTTACCCGCCTTGGAGCCCAAAGCTGTTTCCAATTTCACAGCTGACACACAGGGCGAGAAATGGAGACTCTCTAATTTGTGCAGATAGTTGTTCCTTGTGATCTTTTACAGGGCTAGCTATAACTGCCTGTTGAACACCAGTTAATTTGCTTGCAAAAGGAGAGGATTCTGACAAAAGACTTGGGGGCAGGCGGAGCTCATTGCTGACTGCAGATTCAGGCTGAGAAATTCCAACTTAAATATTTTTGGTACAGGCATGAGAGTCAGATTTGCTTTCTATTCTGATATAATATGGACTTGCCATGTTATGTTGGGCTGTTCAGGGCTGCATCTCAGTTCTCCATTTCTGAAAGGTACAGTTCTTTTGTACTGTCAAGGAAGTGTGAATGTTAGGGTGAGGATTCTGATTTGTGAGCCTCGGTGGGATTCAAGTGCAGTGGCTGCAGACTTTACTGCCTGCAGTTGCTGCAGGCCACAGCCAGATCTATCAATACAAAATGGAATACGTGGAGATTTAGGTTTAGGGTGTGGAACTGTGACAGCTGTGACTGAAAAATGTGACTGAAAAAGCTGTAGAAGTGATACGTGCTGTAACTTGTGGGTGGGATAATCATCTGAGGACAGACAGTGGTACTTAAATCATAGTGGTGTGAATCCCTGGAGGTCAGGAGCTGGAGTACTGGGTAAGGCTGGTTCCGTCTGTGTGCAGCGTTCCATGGATCACCTTGTGATACTTCTCTTGTGCAATCTCCAGCTTCTGTGTCCAGTGAAGCAGAGCCCAGCTTTGTGCTCTTCAGCATTGTGCAAACGTTGAGGTCAGTTCAGCTTTTGCACGCGCTGTGTCACAGGATGTGCTGCAGCTGTGATGTACAAACCCATGACAAACTTTTCCAGAATGGCCAGAAGATTGTTCATGGAGCAGTGGAAGAACTTTTTGACTGCGCTCATCCAACTTTGGAAATGGTTTCCTGTTATTCAGGACTCTGACAGTCTGGTGAATCTAGGTAGAAAGGAACCATACAAGGGATTATTTTGTGTTTTAGCTTCACACTACCATGAATCTCTGGAGGCATTCAAGGCTTGTGTAGCTGGATCTGGCATTCTCAGGAGCCTTTGGTAGCTGTGAAACTGAAAACATTTGTTTAGTAAGCTGGAACATGAATTCAGTTTTAGGCAGCCAGTCTTAGCATAGGGTGTTTTTTCTTGGCATGAACTGTTTGCTGCTCAGGACTATAAACAGAGGGAAGTAAATATAAGATGTCTCTTTTCACTTCAAGTGTGGAGAAAGCCGTGCCATAAAAAAGAAGATGCTGTATGTGGCAGGAAATAACCCTTCTCGTCCTCCTCCCCCCTCCCTCCCAATCTAGAACTTCTGGAAATGAGAAATAAATGGGAGGACACACCTTTGGGAGGGAATAGCCTCTGAAAGAAGCTGTCACAGTGCTGCTGCTTAGTTCCAGTGCTCCTCTTGCAGGCAATAGGTGAAGAATACAACAGCCAACCTTGCTGGGTTTGTATGGCTTTGCTTTCCTCTATGCTGTCCTTAGATCTTCAGTGCCGATAAAAGTTTGTTCTTCCTGGTGTTTCTGTTGCCAGCTTTTGAGTGTGACAGGCAAGGCAGTGGAGTGGACAGCTGAGGCTAATTTGAAGAGCTTTAAAAGGCTACACTTGGTTTTAGCAGCTTTTTGTCTGAAAACTAAAAAAACATATTCAAACTGTATTTTGTTTCTCTGGAGCATTTTCCCTTCTGAAAGGAGAGGTGACTTAAAGCACAATCACTTTGAGTGTGAGGATGCTCAACACACTTGTGACATATTGAGGAATATTTATCCACGAAATTTTTGGCCACGAAAGCAGTTAAGACCTTGTCAGACTTCCATTATCTCAGCCATCTAATGATCTGAGACATCTAATGTTCTGAGACAGGGGAAAGGGGATGAAAGTTTTGATCAGGAAGTTGGAGAAAGGCAGAATAACTACATGTTTCTCTTCTGTAGGTGGTAGTTCATTTCTCTCATCCATTTTAAGCTGGAGTCTAGTTTGGTATTCAAAGAGCTAAGTGGAAAAATTCTGGTCCTAAGGGAAAATAATTTGTGGCTCCTTCACACAGCTTGGACTGTAGGCCAGGGAGTGCTGTGGATTTGAATTGTTTCATCCAGGAAACCATGCTGACTCAATGTTTAAAGCACTTGCAGTCTCTCTCAGCCAGCATGCTGAGTTGGTGATCCCATGCCCTGTGGAACTAGTTAAGATCAGGTTACCTCCCTGCCAGCTTGGTGATGTGAACGGAGCCAGAAGCCGAAGGATTTCCCAGCCTGTTGCGTTCAAGATGACAAGAGGTGGATCTGAGGTGCTCCCTCAAGGAATGGGGTTGTGATTCCCAGGGACTTCTGGTGTCAAGCTGCAAACTGGTCAGCTGCTTTTCCTACAGTGTTGTGCCCGTGAGAGCCTTGCAGCTGCTGGGCTGCACAGGAGCCTGCTGGCTCCACGTGATGCTGCCCAGCGCTGCAGCACCCTGACGGTGCAGGCAGTACACCACTGCTGAGCCTGCAGGGCTGCGTGTCACACACACGTATTCATTCGCAAGGAAGTGGTGGGGGCAGCTCCAGGAAGGATCTACTGGTGACTTAATGGTTTTTCAGCACACACACACACATAGCCCTCCTGCCCATCAGAGGGATCTGGTGGAAGGTCTGAGCTCACATGATGGCTTCTGTTGGGTTGTTGTAGCATACAGAGTTGGCTTATCTTCAGTTTTATGGTCAGGAGTCTCCGTCAAAAGCTCACTCTTAAGCTCAGCAGCGCAAATGAGAGCATCAGTGGGTATATAGTGTGTGCAGCCCTAGGGACTGAGCCATGTCACAATTGTGGGGCTGGAAAGCCAAAATAAACTGTCAGCATAGGCTCAGGTGGAAGCGGCAGGTAATGGTGAGGGATGTCTCCAGAATTAAGAGCATTTCAGTTTGAACTGTCTGCTGATTGCATCTTTTCAGGCTGCCTTCTTTTTCAGGTCTACATCTGAGCTGTTTTATGGGAATCTGAATTATGGGAATCTGACAGGAGGGTAGGTGATTTCTTTCAGCTAATGGCAGGATGGGCTGGATTTACAGTCTGTGTTCTGGCCTGAGTTCTGAAGGTGAAAGCAGAAGTTGTATTCACTTACTTGAACAAGGGCTCAATTCTGTCATTGGTCTTTTTAATACATTTTCTAAAAGCTACTTAAGTCATAGAGTAGTTGGAGCTGTGCTTCCAAGAAACCTAATGAGTTTATCTAAAAAGAACCAAACCAACACCTCAGCAAACTTTTATTGGATTAGTAAGTTGAATTTGTTTAGAAAGTGTCTGGTGATCAGCAGGACAAGTTCCAGGGACAGCCTGGGTTTGCATGCTGGGGAAGGAGGGACCCCTGAGCCTTTCCCTTACACTGGCAGTGTGTGATGGTGTCAGCTCTCCTGGAACTACGGCCAGAGCACTCCAGGGGTTTGTAGTTCATCCCCAAATGTGCAGTGAGCAGTTAGTGATAAACAGTTCCTGAAATTGCTTTACACAGGCTGTATGTGCACACTCGTACAGCCCCGGGCTTGGGGTGGTGGTAGTGCATGTTAGTTGTGACCAGTTAGTTGGCCACAAGCTCTGGAATAAACTCTCCAGCTTTGGTCTCAGTGGTTGAGAAAGGAAGCCACAGCCATTGCTGCAGCTGCTCATGCAGACCACATCTCACACTGCAGTGTCTTGTCTTTGTTTAGGATTTGCTGATAGTGGTGAGAGCTGGGCGCATGGGCTGCTGTACTGGGCGAGGCTCACTGGTTTGGCTGTCAGTACTCCAGTTACGGCACAGGAGGGATTCCCGGTGGCTGCCACCCCCTGATTCTGACAGCAGTTCTGGCTGCCACAGCATGAGCCCTTGCTCAGTTTGTCTCTGCAGCCTGGGTAGCCAGGCATAACTGCTGCTGGGTGGTTGCCTTGGCTGTTAAGCTTTCTGGGAGCACCCACACAAGTTTCTAAATTGATGCTACAAATGCAGAGTTTTGCCAATTTTAAGGGACAACTTTGGTCAGAAAGTACAGAGAAGCTTCAAAATTTTAATGGATATTGTCTTTACTGTAATTTTCCATACCACATATTGATACTAGTTTGGACATTCTTTTTGCTAAGCAGTGACACAAAGTATTGCACCAATACCTTGATAATGAGAAAGCACAAGGCTTTAAACATCAGTACATTAAAGAAAGAGCTGAGTGATTTTACTGAAATCACTGAAATCACCATGCAATCTGAACTTTCCCTAGGCAGGTCTGGGCAATGTGAAGTAAAAATCCCAGTGGCTGCTCTGTACTGATGCTGCATCAGTTGTTAGATCTGGAAAATGACTTATCCTCTGTGCCTTGAATTTTTGTATATCTTAAATAACTGCCTCTGCTTCACAAGAAAGCTGAGAGTTTTTATGTGTCCTGTGTTCTAACCACCTTCTTGACATATTGGTTAAATTTTGGAAAATTTCTAAATGTAATCTCCTCAAAATGTTTTACACAGTAAAACAAGCTATTTCACATGCTTTCTATATATGTGAACTGGAGAACTTGAGGATTTTAAGAGCATCTAATTGCACTTTGAGTTTTTAAGGTTTCATTTTGAATGTAGCCTTTGTATTTTATTGCTTTTGTAGACTCTAATATTTTTGCATTTTAAAGCATTGATTAGAATATAATGCCTTAGGAACCTGTTAATAAATGTCTTTTACGTGGAAGTCAATGCCTACCTTTACCTGTTCATGATTTTCCTGTTTCTGATAAGGCACTTCCATTTTGCTGAGAAAAATCCAAATGGGAATTCCGGCCATCAGTGTTTGGGGCTCCCCACACCTTCTGCAGTCAAACTCCAGGGCAGTGAGAAGTCTTACAGCAAGGCTCCAGCAAGTCTTCTTGATGCGGGTCTTGTAGAGCACTGCAAATATTTCTTTTGAAAGGCTATTTAATAGGATAAATATACCCAGGCTCCTCATTCCTCTGCAGTTACTCACAACATAAAACTGTCGTGCCAGGGATTGGGTTACTGCCTTGAGCTGTCTCCCTATATGTGAGCTGGAGGTGGGGGGGAGAAGACTTATTTGAACCTAATGAGATTTTTAAAGTTTGCATTCAGGGATTTTGCAAAGAGGTGGCTCAGATGAGGCTGCAAGCTCAGACTTCAGTTCTGGAGATCAATTCCCTTCCCTTCATTCTCTTAGGGGATAGCACAAATCAAGGATTTGAATTCAGCATCTTGCAGGTATTAAGCAACAAGGGCTGGAGAATGGTGTGTGATTCTGTAAAGGAGAGGTCTGCAATTCGTCTCACGTGAGTGAGACTTGATTAGCATGTAAAGTCCATGTTCTCATTTAGAGCTGCCCTTAGGGGTATCTTGATTCTTATTTCTATTTGTCAGTCCTCTAGGCATCTTCTGCTGCCTAAACCAGGAAAACTTGTAGCAGTTATACTGATTTGGGTAAACAGAGGCGAGGGGGGGAAATAGGGGAGGTGCAGATACCTGTTCTGCGCAGCTGCAGTAGAGGAAATCTTGTAGTTTGTGCTCAGACATCTCATCCTGATTCCCTAGTGTGCTGCGTCTGGGCTGTCAGGGACATGTGGGGGAGATGCTGGGGGAGATGGGGCTCTGGCTGAATGCATTTGCTCTGTGTGGTGGCTGCATGAGGAATCCTGTCTCCAGTGCTACTCACTTTCCAGATGTCCCATGCAAGAAGCAGAGCTACAGGCAATGTGTCGTTTAATGCATGTGCAGATGTGGCTTCCAGCTGTTGAAAATGAAAGGCTGATATCTGAGGCGTTTGAAGTATCTTGCTTCAGTTATGCTTCCATTTCCTCCCCAGCAGCAGCAGAGATGTGGAAGAAAATTGACCACCATCCTTTTGATCTGCTCACTATATTGATAATGCTGTGATTTGCTGTGTCAGCACGCCTTAATAATCCTCAGTTGCTGAGAGAGATGAACTGCATATGGAAATCCTTTCTCTGGAGGAAAGCAAATTTAGATTTCTCTAAATCGCCTCACTTAAAAAAAAGATAAATTCTAAACTGCTTATGAATAGTGGAAAATTATTTACTGCTTAAGGAAAAATTAGCATTGAAAAGCTGCTTGATGTCAGCTGGCAAATGTGAATTTGTCGATGCCCTGTCATGTAGGTTTTTCCAGAACTAGTCCATGATGTGTTCTGCTTCACTGTGTCACCTTAATCCAAGAGCATTTTAAAGATGCACAGGAAGGGGGAAGTGAACAAAGTATGCTTTGATATGCATGGGAGGATACATCTAAATACATACTTTTCTTTTTAGTAACTTCACTCTACCTATTTAAGGGGGCTGAGTGCAGCTCAAACTCCTAGAAAAGGGTGTTGATGTGTGGCATCAGAACAAAGGGGTCCCGGTGTTACCCATTGCTGTTGCAGGCTTAGAGCAGTGATCCCTAGGCCGGTGTTACTGCTCTTTGTCAGACAGACCTGGGCTGTGGGAAGCTGAAGAATGCGCCGCTGGCTGCACAGAGGCCGTCGCTGCTGCAGGATGCTGCATCTGCAGGCCGGCGAGTGCTGACACGCAGCCATGGCCACGGAGCCTGCCTTGGAGCCCCTGGAATGCGCGAGCTGTTCCTCGGCCCACGGAGGTGTGGGCTGGGGAGATAGCACAGGAATGTGCACTATAGAACTTGCTCTTTTCAGTGCGGCTGGAACTGGTAAATGGGGCTTAGCCTAAGGATTTGTCCTGCTCTTCCATCTTGCTGCTTTGGTGGTAGAAGGGATATTTTCTGAGTGGCTCAATGCATTGGATGTCAGTGTGAGAGTTCTTGTCCTGAGCTGTCGAAATGACCAGCGGAGCTTCGGCTTTTGCTGGGAATTACCTTGAAGCAATGCAGTTGGTGTTAAAGGGCCACTCGTACATATCTAACCAATGTGCAGAGCGGTGCAGGGGGTTCGTAGACCAGAATCCCAAGGACCTCATAGTCAATAATGATTTTTGGCAAAAGTGAGGAAAGGGAGAGAGGAACAAACTAATGTCCCTGGACCTCCAGGTGCCTTGGAGTGCTTTATAGTGGTAAAGGTGTCAAATGTGGTATCATTCTTTTAACTGTTCCTCCTCCACAGGAAAATCTGTGTAGAAAACCAACCTGAATACAAACAGCAATGTCCTCCCATACTGGGGAGGATGTGGTTTGAGTAGTCCTCAGGCCTAAATGTGATTTCAATCGAGTATGTAATTTTTGGGTTGCCCAGTGGAGGGGAGGAAGACTCTGTCCTTCTCTTTCGTATTTTCACACAGCTTTACCAGTTGGTTGGCCAGGTTACTTGAGCCCGTGGAGGACCAGCCTTGCACATGCTGGAGTGCTCTGTGCTGCAGTGGACAGTTAGGGTTTTATTGGCTGTGTGACTCCTCCAGAGTAGCCATGATAAGCAGGAGTGTCCAGGTTGGTGGTGTTTTAGCAGGTATCCCTTTTGCATCCTCCTGAGCAGCACCCTGCTGATGGAGTGAAAAATACAGATTTCTATATGCACAGCCCATGCATAGCTGGGCCCTACCGAGTCTTTGGAAACTGGAGTGATTCTGCTCCATGCACGTCTGTGAGTTGACATTTTGTCTGTGGGTTGTGTTAGTGGCTTGTTGTAGTGGTGAGAGTGGAGAGGGGTGATCCTGGGGAGGAGCAATGGTTTGAAGGTCCACTATAACTTCGGTTTACTTTACCGCTACAAAATGGTTAAATCTGTTCTCTGGAGATAACTAAATCTGTGGTCTTCATCCTTGGGAGGTTCTCCCTCCTAGAGCTGTGTCTGTAGTGTTCCAGAGAGTATTTGGGGCAGCGGTGAGGCTGTGGTGAGGTCAGTGTGTGTGGTTGTTTCCGGAGTACTGGGCAGTAGCTGCTGTGAAGATGCGCGTCTGGTGGGGAGGTGCAGCACACGTGGCACCGCCGAGGGTTTCTGTGTGCCTAAACAGGGACAGGTTCCCGGCTCTTGCGGGGCTGACCAGGTGAGGTGAAGGCACTGCCAAGCTGGGCACTGCCGGGGGTTTCGTCGCTCTGTCCCTGTGAGGTGTTGGTGGTGCCCTCTGATGGATGGTGCCGGTGGGCACTGGCCCGAGTCTGCCCTGAGGTGGCCCAGTCAGCTGCTTCCTGCGGGTTGTGGGGACTAACTGGCCCATTCACAGGTCCTGCAGCACTGTCCCTCAGGAGTCACCTTGGGCAGGAACACTTCATTACCCAGTAAATCGATCGAGACTTTAATATTTCTATTTAAGCATTTAATATTCCACTTAAGGAGCGGCCACTGTAGTGAACTCAGTGCTGTGACGAGAGGTGCAGCACTGCACAAGGCACAGCATCCCTGTCACAGTTCATCAGGTTACAGATGCTGGTCCCTTTTGCAAAACAGAGAGCGATGCATCTTTTTCCATTAATAAAGCTCTATTCTTTCCCCTCATCTCTTATCTCACGTTGTCTTCTGGTAGTTGCACAAATCCTAAATGAATGCTCGGTGCTCTGGGACCTCTTGGGATGAAGTGCTTAATGGAAAACAAAATCTTAATCTCTTTGGTTAATTTTTGGTTGAGTTTTGAATAATTGCCTCACGTCACGCTCTGGACTGCAGAACTCCTTGGGCTGACCTCCAGGGGAGCAGTCTGCAGCCCGTGCCTGTGGATTGCGAGTCGCTTCCCTCTGGCAGGGTGATGTCCGTGAGGTGGGACAGTACCGCTGCCACGCTCACCCTGCCCTCGCCGGGGACGTTCTGCTGCCGGTGTTGGGCCCTTTAAACGGGCGCAATTTCCCACTTCAGCAGAGTTTCAGGGAGCTGTGGTTGCTGATGGGATTGGATCCGGGAACAGCAACGGGGAGGGACGCGAATGGGGAAGACTTCCCTCTGTCGTGGCTGTGAGCTTGGAGCGGCTGGGGCGCAGGGAAGGGAGGACACGGGTTTGCAGGACTCGGGGGCGAGCAAGCACAAGGAGAGGTCCTTTTGCATCTGGAAACCGGTGTGTGAGCGCCTTTCCTGTCCCGCCGGCTTGGGGTGGTGCCTTCGTGCGGCTGCTTCGATATCAGTTGTAAAGTTGGAGTTTAGTTAGAGCAACCGAGTGATTCCTCTCCGGCCTTTTCTCCTCCCTCCGCTTTCCGTTCCTCGGCTCTGCCTTGTTTGCTCAAGTCAGGAAGGGGGAGGGTATGGGGGAAGTTAATCATTAATCTTAACTCCTTCACAGCCATGGGGCTCAGTGCTCCTGGTATTCCCAGACCTCCCTTCTTCCGCAGACCTGTGAAGATAAACCGGGGCGTGTAGCCGAGCTCAGTCTGTGTCATCAGCAAAAGGCAGTGGGTGTCCGTCCCATGGATCATCAGCACAGACGGGAGCCGGGCAGGGGACTTTCTGTGGCGCGATGGTTACAGCTGCCGCTCCTGCGCTGAGGGCTGGAGGTGGAGGGTGGAAAAATGGTTTGCGTCCCCTCTGCAGGGCCGGAGGAGCCCAACACCCTCACGGGATTTTCACTTCCTGGTGGAGTTTGATTTGCCTTTATCATTGGAGGGGAGAAGCAAAAACCACTCCTTCTCGGAAGGCACTTCTCTGGGAGGTTGTGTGCGTGAAACCTCCAGTCATAGGACCTGCCTGACTGTTGGAATTGCAGCTCATCGGCAGTTCCCTGGAGGTATGTGCCTTTCACTCTGGAATCCACCAGCTGTTCTTTTGCTTGAAAAGAAGATTCAGTTCATTTTTCCCAGCTGTAGAAGACTTGTCTCCCTTCAGAGAATCTGCTTCTGGGATATTTTGGTCCCTTTAGGAAGCTAGATCCTGTGACTTTAATGGTTTGGAGCATCTTTTTAACTAAATGAAAGGTGTATAGAAATAATTTAACACAGTATTTAATTTGCTAATGGCTGTATTCTGTTCTCTGAGTGCAAGACCGCTTATTTTTTCCTTTGCGATGCTTTGGTTTTTTGAAAAGAGTGAATATAAAAGCGGCACCTTCCTCATCTTGTAATGCAGTAATTCTGTCCTCTTCTAATACATTTTTTGAAGGCTTGCTAAGTGCATTGGCTGCTGTGGAGTGCTGTGCTCAGGAAGTGGCTCAGGGCTGGCAGGTGCTGCCCAGGGAGCTGTGGGCAGCCATTAGTGCGAGCAGTTGCTCAGTTGCTATTCTGGTGCCACCAGACAGCTCCAGCTCCTTGTGACCCGGTGGGGGACACTGCAGGATGGCCACGCTCAGGCTGAGCCCCTGTGCCCTAAGCCTGAGCTTCAGGTACGTGCTGTGTGCTGGAGAAGGGGCCTGCTGAGACCCTCGGAGGACAGCTGGGTGTGCGCAGGGGGAAGGGAGATCCAGGGGGGTTCACAGAGCGTCCCCCCCAAATCCTGTTGAAGGTGCATTACTGTTTTCTGGCTGAGTTCCACATCTCCAAAGGGACCTGCCAGGTGTGTCCTGATGCTGTTACGTGGAGAGCACTGATGTCCCCAGTGAGCTGACTCCTCTCTAACAGCCTTGCAGAGGTGTTCGCTGGTGCTGCTGCCCCAGTGGAAAGCTGGGCACGCGGCCAGGGAGGCTTTCTTTGGAAAGCCAGCGCAGCGCAGACCTGCAGGCGCTCACTGGAGTTCCCACCACAGGGACTGCAACGGACTCTGCAGGGTGGGCTCACGGGCTGGAAGGTCCAACAGGTCAGGATTTGCCTTTGAGTCACCACAGAGGAGTGCAGGGTTGGGAATGGGTGGAGGATACATTTGCAGGGAGAAATCCAGAAAGCTGGGAATGCCTTTTTATGCCTCATCTCTGATGGGACTTTGCGATTTTTGAGAAGTGCTAACTGTGTGATGTGGGTCTGCCTGGCATGAGTGACAGTGTTTCTAGCTGGTGGAAGTTTCCCTTCTCTTGAGGAATTTGTGAGCAGTCTCCACCCAGCTAGTTAAGAATTGTTTCCAGAAGAAATGGCGTTTACCTGGCAGCCTCTGGAAACTTGTTAACTGTTTGTATGATGTACTGAGGGGGATTTTTGTTGGGAATACTGAAATATGTACTCCTTCTGCACTGATGGACTGATCTGAACGTTTCATGCCTCTTCCACTACCTTGGACTCTGGAGAAAACACCTCCTGAGATCTTGTTTCCTGCAGAAAGCAGTGCCTGCGGCCACAGTAAATGACTCTGTGATGATGTGGGGCCTGTAATTAGTCTGTGTCAATATCCTGTTGGAGTAGATCTCTGGACAGGCTTGCCTAGGTTGCGCTTCTGCAGGGTGCAGTGAGACTACGGGTCCCTGTTGTTGGGTGTTTTTCCAGTTAAGGCAAAAATCCGAGACTGACACAGCTTTTCTGGCTGCTTTGTTACATCTTGGTATTTTCTTTGTGGTAGAAGTTTGATTAACTTGTTCATTCCTGAGCAGCAGTAGCGTTTTTCAGGGCATTTGGTAGATAACCCTGGATGAAAAGTCTTCCCAAAAAACTTCTGATACAGACACATTGAATGAGAAGAAAGAGACAAAGCTGTAGTCGAGGCTTTTACCATTTAGTTGGTTTTTTTTTTGCTTTCCTGCAGACGCCTTACTGGCAGACCTGGAATCCACCACCTCGCATATCTCCAAACGACCAGTGTTTCTCGCGGAGGAAACTCCTTACTCCTACCCAACTGGAAACCACACGTACCAGGAAATTGCTGTGCCACCCCCGGTGCCCCCACCACCTTCCAGCGAGGCCCTGAATGGCACCGCGATCGATCCCTTAGACCAGTGGCAACCCAACACACCCAGATACGGCCACCAGCAGGTACATGGATGTGTGCTGGTGGGTGGGTGCTTGTTTTGTGGGTGCAGGATCTCTCAGGAAAGTAAGGAGGAGGGAATAGGAAGAAGCGAGGATGAATTTGGCTATGAACAGAGTGGGGAAATGGGGGGAGATGGGAGTTTTTATTAGAACTAACTGGTTGGAACAAATGACAGAAAAGAATTTGAAAGCCATTGTCATTGTGCTGCCAAAATGGTGGTGTGATGAGATTAGTGTTAGTCATCTGTCCTGAGCCTGTGGAAGGCAGACTGGGGGTTTCCAGCACAAAGCTGCGACTCATAGGCAAGGGGAGTAAGGGGAGAACTGTTGTTCATGGTGTAGCTCACCTGATAGAGACTGGCTTGACTAAAGAGCAGATCTTTTTTTTGTTTTGCTGGGCTTTGTTCTGCCCTGTCAATGTGTGGGTTTGCAATGCAGTAGTGTACAAATTTGTTTTGTATTCTCTGTTTCCAATGCAAATCTTGTTTCCACAGCCTCAGTCCCAGTCTCCTATATACAGCTCTAGTGCCAAAAGCTCCAGTGCCTCTGTTCCCAGAGACGGGCTCAGCTCTCCTTCTCCCCGTGCCAGTGAAGAGGAGCACGTCTACAGGTATCCTGTCCCTTTTAAGAGATAAGCCTGATTCACAACTCGAGCCTGCTAAGGCTCCGAGCTGCCTTCTATAAGTGAAAACAAACACTGCTCCCCGTGTGTGTTACATTGCTGTGTGTCAGTTTTGATTGCCTCTTTTGTCACATGCCACTGTAACTTTCATCCTCACTTCAAACGTTGACCTGGGCCTTTGGCTTGCTCAGCTGCAAGAGGTTAAGGGTCCATCAGACAGAGCAGGATCTGGATTGTGTTGTGAAGGATATGATCCAGACACAAGTGACAAGTCCATCCCCCTGTTAAACAGCACAAAAGTTCTTTAGGAGGTGGATGGTCTTTGGGTTATTTTTCCCTGGGAATTCAGTACTTGTGGCCTGGAGGGATGTGCAGAGACTTGAGTTTTCAGGTAAATTCAAACTTCTTAAAACTTGCATCTCAGTAGGTGATTGATAGATAACAAGTTTACACTTGCAAAGGCAGCTGCTCTCACTCTGAGAGGTTGGAGGAGTAGCCTGTAGAGTAGGACAGACTTTTCTGCTGACAGAGGGATGAGCGATGCAGGGGCTGTCAGAAGTTCATCCTGGCACCTTTTTACACTTTGGAGACTGGTGTTTCTTTGGAGTCATAATCTAACCATGCCAGCTCTTTCTGCTGAGCAGGAAGTTGCTTCCAACCAGAACTAATTCTGGGTAGAGCTCAGCTCCTCTCTGGGCAGCCTAACCAGAGATGGCCCAATGGAGACAGTAATTGCAATTTTTTCAGATGACTGCATGCAATTAGTATGAAATGAAGGTAATTACAGCCATAAGTCCTCTTGAACAAGAGTCTGGCATGGCTTGGTTCTGGTGTGAATTGTAGCTGGTGTGTTGGTTCAGTGTGGGGTATGTTCTCCTCAGATTGCAGTTGTGGATTTTGTTTTTCAATCTGAAGAGAAGGATGACTTCCCTTATGGAATTCATAATTGTCACTGGTGTTACAGGTGTCAGAGTCCTTAACCTGCTAGATACTAACTTTTTGAGTATAATGTGGTCCTGTGCACAAGGCAGAAGTTCCCATTTAGGATTTGGAAAGTATCTTTTTGATAAAATAAGAACCTCTAGACCATTAAAACTTACTTCTTCATTTGTAAAACCAGGAGAAAAAAATGTTCCTGCCATTGACAATGGAAAGACTGTTACTGCAGTGTAACTGCTATAAAAATCACTGCATTGATGTGAAGTTCTGCTTTGAAACAGTTTGCAATTCTGTGTTGTAAATGGTATCACCCATATAAGATTAGCAGTAATTAAAGCCAGTGCTTTATACGTGCATGTGTATTTAACACAGTAGAAAATAATATCAAGTTACTTTCTTATAAATTGATTAGAGTTCCCCAAATTAGAGGTGTGAGGACTTGGGGAGACCTTGAGTGTTGCAAGAGGCTATGACATCTACTTCTTCTGAGTTTCTGCTAATAACCTGAGGTTTGTGCTTTGCCTCTCTCTCCAGTCTGTGCTAGCCCTGCATTCCCTCGCTCAGGGAGGAGGATCTTGCTGCTTGGTGTGGTGTCAGCAGAAACAAGTCATTTTCCTGTATGTGAGCTAATGGTTCTGCTGCTGTTCTGTGCATTTTGGATCTACAGACAGTTAACTCTTTCCTACAGGGCTGGGCAGCACATAGTCCTAAAATCAGAGGCTCTGTCCATCGATGCTGTTTTTGTAATTTATAAGAACAGCAGTGGCTGTGTTTAGTTGTGTCACAAAGCACACATCTTCTTTCCCCCCAGAGCTAAAAGCATCAGCCTGAAAAGAGCACAGCACATGTGTAAACTTTGGGAACCTAATGAGTTTCCCTCTATCCTTCTGCTGTATCTTGACGCAGAAGTTTCACGTTTCCCTTTTATCTTCAGTTTCCCAAACAAGCAGAAGTCTGCGGAACCGTCTCCCACAATGACCAGCTCCTCTCTGGGCAGCAACCTTTCAGAACTGGACAGACTCCTTCTGGAACTGAATGCTGTTCAACATACTCCTGCCAGTGGCTTCACAGCAGGTAAGGAATAGGAAGACTTTTGGTATGAGTGGATAGTTTGATTCTCAGAACAGTAGCTTACCTTTTCTTTCCAACACCCTTAGTGAGGGAGACCCCTTCAGCCCTTAATCAAAGATTTGTTTAGTATGGGTAGGATCTCTTGAGGTCTGAGCTGTAGCGCCCTGCTCAAAGCCAGGCCAGCTTCAAAGCTGCCTCTGAGTAAAGTGTCAAAGTTAGGTTAGGTTGCTCAGGCCCTTGCACTGTTAAGTTTTTAATATCAAAGATGGATGTTCCACAAGATTTCTGGACAGTTTTTTGTTCTTGCCTGTGATTAGCATGAGTGTGTGTGTGGAATGGGGCTCTGAATGGCTCTCTTCTGCTCCCCTTTCTTCAGATGAGGCTGGCAGAAGCCCATCACTGCCCAGCGTGGCTGGGCCTCACTATGTTGTCCCAGAGAACAGCAGCTCAGGGGGAGGGAAGGCTGCACCCCCAACAAAAGAAAAGCCAAAGCGAAATGGTGCACGTGGGATCGAAGATGTGCGTCCCAGTGTGGAGAGCCTGCTGGATGAGCTGGAGAGCTCCGTGCCAAGTCCAGTGTGAGTAATGTTTTGGTGGTTGCAGGCTTGGGTGGGGTGGGATGGGCTCCTGGGGGAATGGTGACTGTAGTGTAGGGGCAGCTGCTGCAGGAGAGTGATGGATGGAAGATGGGCTTTGTCTAAAGGGCCAGAAGTCAGGCGGGTGCATGAAGATGCTGGTGCTTTTTAATCTACTTCTGGATGCAAAAATGCCTAAGTCATCCATAAGAGGTGGACTGTTCAAGCTCAGATTTACAGCTGACCACAAATAGCCTTGTCTGAGAAAATGAATGTTCAGGCATCATCTGTTTCTTGGTGGATGGGATGTGTGTGCACATGTGAGGCAGGGTCTGCACGTGTTGGGGAAGCTGGGCCACGTTGGGCTATGCTGATGAAGCTCCTCATGCTCTGCTTACTTGGGGGAACAGTGGGACTTCCAGTCTAGGAGTGTCCTCGCACGTTTAAACACACTCTTTTTAAAGTTCTATTTTACTTTTTCCCCCGGTCAGGCCTGCCATCACTGTGAGCCAGGGCGAGGTGAGCAGCCCTCAGCGCGTCACCGCCAGTCAGCAGCAGACCCGAATTTCTGCTTCTTCAGCTACACGAGAACTGGATGAGCTGATGGCATCTCTCTCTGACTTTAAGGTACCCTGTCATGATAGCTTAGTGCTTCATCTTGTCCCCACCCCCTAGTCTCTCTTGCCTGTTAACCACATTTGCTGACCTTGGTTGGTCTCCCAGAATGCCTCCTTTACCTCTCACATTTGCTCTGATAAACTTCCTGTGGTGTATTTGTGCTTTCTGAGTGGTGCTGTAGGTGTCCTTGACGGCTATAAATTCTCATCACTGGCAGGGTAAGGCAGTTCTGGGATCTGTTTTTCTGTCAGTTCTGCAGTTTGTCTGTTTGCCAAAGATAATGAGCTTTGTTACTGCTCAGTACAGAGTGAATTATTTTGCTGTGCTACAACTTAATGAGAAGGAGAGAGGCATGGGACACCACTCTTCTTACTGACAGAGACCAGGCCCTTCTGTTCTGTGGGATGACTCTCCTCTCTGGAGTGTTTTTTTACCCTGATGTGCTTTCCCTGAGGAGGATGGATATTCCAGGCATGTGGTGTGAGCACTGAAGCCTTTACATCAGACAGAAGGAGATTTCAAAGATTTTGCCTTAAAACAAAATCTCTTATTCACCTCAAAATGGGATTAAAGTTTGAGCTTCTTGTGGGGGCAAAGGATGGCAAATACTATTCAGTGTCGGCATATGTACTTGAATAACTTTTTCTTTATTCATGTGGGTATGTTATCATTCCTGCACTAGATGATGAACTGTGGAGGTTGTTTTCATGAGATTTCATTTACCCATAGTCATAGCAAAATGAAAAATATTTCCTCACTTCCTACTTTCAGCTGCTTTCCTTATAATCTTACTGAACTATTGACTTGGATTTGTTCTGAGAGAGGTGGAGAAAGCAAATAGACTGGAAAATCTCTTTGTTAGGTTTGCCTTTCTTTAGGCTTTCTAATCCTAAATCAGTTCCTAACTCTCTGTTTTGTCCCCATATGGAAGATTCTGCTCGATGCTTGAGATTCCTTGTCTGTGCTGAACTCTTTCCCCTCCTAGATGACGTTAGGTGGGGCAGCCAGAGCTGAGCAGTGTTGTGTGAGGAGAGGTACAGAACATTCAGTGACAGCTTTGCTGTTTGCTGTTCCTTCTGTGCCTGGTGGGTCCCATGGAGGTCAGTACAGTACCCAGAGTTGTGACAAGTGTGTGAGTTCAGAACCCAGCACTGAGCACACATGTTCTGAGAAGCTTCACTTGCCTTGTGCTTGCTGGAATGGAATTCAGTCTGGCATTCCTGGCACATGCACCTAATTTGGTGAGAATCCGGGAGTTCCTCAGTGTTTTCTCCAGACTTACTGTAATGTGTGCTTAGTCAATTGCAAATATTGACACCTTAGTGTTCTTTTTCTCCTTTTGAGGTCCTGGAGTGTAGTACAGGATAGCCACAAGCTCTTTTCAGCCTGTTAGAAACACTGCAGTGTTGTGGAGCTGGAGAGAGTTCCCACTTGTGCTTCTGGCATTCCCTGCCCTGCTCCTTCCAAGTGCTGTGGGAGCTGAGCACTATGGCCTTGTGCCCCTGCTGCTTTTATCAGGAAACCAGCTCAGGGTGTGGCCCAGCCTTTGCTCTCAGGTGAGCTCTTGGCAACTGAGAAAGACCTTGCCCAGCACAGGTTTCTCTGGCAAGATAAAAGGAGCAGACATTTTCAGGTGTGGGTGTTCCAGTACTTTGCACTCTCAAGAAGAAGCTTTAGAATCTCCAGTAAAAGCTGCGTGACAGAGATGAGCTGCTGTGACTAATACACCACCTGCCTTCCTGGCTTAGTTTTCAGTTGACCTCAGAGACCAAATTGAAATGACCTCAGAGACTAAATGAAATTGAAATTTGGGCTTTATTAAGCACAGCATTGGCATTTTTGTGATGCATTGAGCTTATCTGTGCCTAAACATTCTTCCTGGAGCACAAAGAACAGGGCTTTTGTGATCATTTCCCTTTTGTTAATGATGCCATTGACTGTTTTTAAGTTACTTTTCTTTTTTCCTGTCCTCGAGGTTGCTTCATTTTCTTTTCAGTCCTTTTTGTTTGGTTATACCTCTTCTGTTTGTGCCAGCTGGGGGTGTTAACTTGTCTGTAAAAATGTATTCAGTGTCAGAATATGAGGGAGAGAGGGCAGTCCTTGCAAAGGTGGAATATGAAAGGCTGCTGTTCGAGTACCAGACCTGTGCGTGACTGCAGGAAATAGGATAAGAAAACCAAATATGATGTGTAATTAGTTGGAGTTGGTAGAAGTTGCAGTAGATGGGGGTGGAGGGAGTGGAGGGCACTGATGCTTGATTTGCCTTGTACGCCAGAGTAAAAGGTGCTGATACATCACCCTTTTATCATATTTTGCTCACTCCAATTTGTTGCCCCTTCTTTTTGCTTACAGAATCCTTTTGATTTTGGTTATCTGGCTCATTGGTCATCAGGCACTGAGATTACTTAATGCACTTTTTTTTTACCCTCTGTCATTTCTGTGTAATGTGATGCCTGCTTACAGCATAGCTGGATGCTTGTAGTTAACTGTTCTGTTACTGTTGAGTGCTCACCCATTGCTCTTATTTTGGAATTAGTATGGTTTCAAAATGTTGAAAATACTGATGTTTGAGCAAAATGCTACTCTTATCTTGAAAACGATTGACCTCATTTTAGGAAGTCTGGAAACGAAGTGTGAAGCACAGCATCAAACCAGGTTACTTTTACAGGTGTACCCAGCTTAGGCAAAATACTGAGAGAGGGCACTATTGGGAAATTCCCTTATTTTGATGTACTTGCTGGTCATTTTCCTCTCTGCTGTGGCTGTGGGCCTGGCTGTGCTACTCAAGGGGAAGAGCAGTCTGTAATGACATTTGGTCTCCTGTTGCTCTTTCCTTTCTGAGCACAGTCTCCTTGCAGCACTACTGGTGTGACTTTGCAAATGTGTGTGTGTGTGCCAGCTCCTGGCCCCTCAGCATGGCAGGAGCTCAGGTCAGCTGAAGGTTATTATTCTTCCATTTACTAGCAGGTTTTGTGCATGTTCTGGTTAATTATATCAATTTTTTCATGATGAATATCTCAGAAAGGTAAGTGGAGACTGAGATAGCATACATGGGGCTTAGGAAGTTATGTGCCCCTCCACCTCAGAGCATAAGCATCTGAGTTCTTTAGGCTTCTTTGGAAAATATGACTAAGAGTCAGAGCAGGTCTTGGTAGCTCTTGGATTTGGAAATCCTTTGTGGATACGTCTTTAAAACTGAGAAGGCAGAGTCTTGGTCTTAGGTTGACCTGCTGTGTGAGCTTGTCAAAGTTGTCGTTGTGATTCTTCCTTTTTAAGAAAAAGGAGGAGAACCACTTTGTCTCCTAGAGTTTAGTCAGGAACCACTGGAAGTGGGGAAAGAAGGACCTATGATCTTTTGTTTTCAAAAGACCCTGTAAGTCAAGGAAACTCAAAACCTCTGTATTAGTTGCTCTTTAGAATGTTTTTTGGATCAAAATTAATACTGATTTTATTACAATGTCAGTGTGGAGTCTTTGGCCTAAGGGAAGAGGCTAATCTGCCACCTAAGCAATGCTCACAAGAGCATGGAATGAATGACAGGCTCGTATAGATTCAGCGTGTGTCACTTCCAAGGTGAGATTAGTAATGTGAATAGAACAAAGCCCATGTCATCTGCTCTGGCTGTGAGTGCCCTGAAGCTTTGTTTTCACTGCCATGAACTCAGCCAACTGGAGCATTTTATTAGTGTATCAAGAAAAAAATGTCATGCTTTGTTCTATTCCTTGATCGAATTTTTTCAGCTTTGGAATATAAAATTTACATGTCTGACTGTGAGTAAGTTATAACGTGACCTTTATTCACAGTCGAGACATTCCTGGGTTTGGAGCTGGCTTCCCAGCAGTGGCAGTGGCTGTGCCATGCCCCCATCACAGCTGCAGGTGAACACTGAGCTGTCACTGAGGAGGAAGGCACAGGAAAAGGATCCCAGTGGCTGTAGAACTCGTGAAGATTGGTACAATGTCATACTGGTTCTGCTCTTTGGTGTCTCATTTTTTGTCCTTACTCTTGGAAGTAAAGCTTTGGGTCAACATGGCTTTTTGATTTGGAAGTAATGATTGTTATAATGCTTAATTCTGTGCTTTTTTTTCCTTCTCCTTATCTCTGTCTTTATCTTTTCCTCTCCTTATTTCTTCTGTCTCTTTTTTTGCAGACTAGTTCCACTATGTCTCTGATTTCTGAATCTTCCCTAGAACCGGTTCCCAGTTCAGCAAACACAGGCTCCAGCAATGCTCCTCACAGTTTAACAGTGCTGTCCCATTCCAAACACCCTTCTGCAAGTCACAGCAGGGACTCGACAGTGCCAACATCTGTCCCCTCAGCAGACTCCTGCACTGAGGAAGGCAGTGACACTGCAGTTCTGCCTTTGTCAGGGCATTCTGCTGCCCCTCCACCTGTGCCCCGTGTAGCACAAACTGTCCCTGTGCCCCCACCACGGAGCTCCTCTGGTTATGCTACCCGTGGGAAGCAGGTGGCCTCTGCAAGCTTAGTTCAGCTGAGCAGAAAGCCTGACACTTCCAGAAATACTTCCCAGGCTGTGCCAGCTTCCAGTATGGAGCTTCTCTGTAGATCTGCTAATGTGGAGGCACGGGGCTTAGGGTATGACGTGGCAAAAGAGACTGAGAAGAAGGAGCAGAGAACTGACCCCAAAAGCTCAAGTGTACCCATTTCAAATGCTTTGAAGGGGCAAGTATCCAAAGAGCTGCATCAGCAGGGAGCACTCAGGGACAGCTCAGCTCTTTCTTCCCAGGGCAGAAGTGTGGAAACAGCTTTAGATGAGCTGTGGGCCCTTGAGCTGCCTGCACATGTGCCAGAGGTGCATGCAAAGAATGACAATGTTTTGGATTCTGTTAATGAACCTTCTGTTGTTGCCCTGGATCGGTGGGATGTCTTCCCAGACACTAAAAACCAGTTGGGCTTTGTAGTAGAGCAAGAGCAGGAGCTAAAAGCTGAAGTGCCACATGAATCCAAGGTACACCACTGTCCTGATCTGGGCAAGAAGAGGCAGGGCAGAGACAGAACTCCTAGGAAGGCAGGTACTGCTAACATGAACAAGGCCAGAGGTGACCAGGAAAATGAGCAGTTCAGAAGCTCTGCAGTCACTCCGGAGTCTCCTGAAAACTTTGGGAAAGCTGAATGGGATCTGCCATGTGTCTCCAAACCACCCATTGAGAGGATTTCTGCATCAGGCCAGGCAGGCACTGAGTGAATGTAGGAGTAGGGCAAGTCCTAGCCAGGACTGTTCTGCCAGCACACTGACAGTGTGTGTGTGCAGTGAGTGTGCCCAGGCTCACCCCACTAACAGCATGAGCTCTGAGCGGTGTCACTGACAGCTGCATGTCATGGGGCTTCAGAACCCCGACTTTATCTTGCTGTCTCTCCTGCATGTGGTTCAGCAGCATAGAATATGGCAGTTTGTAGGGACTTCCTTGTGAAATGGACTTTTATTCCCTAACTGGGTTAAGACTCAGTCCACAGAGACCTCCAAAGAGCTGAAAGGGCTGTTTCATGCCACTGATTGGGATGGCAGCTCCTCTGCTCTGCTTACCTTTTTAGGTCTCATTACTGGAGCTGTTAGTGTTCCTTTCCGTGCTGGAAGTACACTTTGTGCACCAGACATCTCTGACCAAGAGCCCTGTGCTTGTCAAGGGCAAACACAGAGAGGCAGCTCTGTGCCCTTGTGATGCTGAGGTTTCTGTAATGCTCAGTGGAGTGCTCATGCTGCACCTCCTATCTTGGCTTCCCGCTGGTTAATCTTTCCCTTCCTTTTCTAGACAGTTATTTTTGGCTGCTGTGATTATCCTTACAGGGTTTTTCCTTGCACTGAGTCACTGTTCTGGGCTGTGCCAAGAGGAATTTTGGCATTGCGAAATAAATGCCATCACTCTTCCTGCTCACAATTGTCACTAATGTCTTTGAGTTTGTGCTGTTGCATCTTGGGGCTTGCTCTGACATTGCTCTTCTCTGCTGATACTATTGCCTTTCTCATTTAGATTAAATCTTTAATCAAGAGGACAAAAGAGACTTCGAATGTGCATCCAATGTCTCGGGACCTCTCTCCAAGGCATAAACTAGGTCCTGCCATATTCCACAAGACTGAGTCCCAAGATCGCTTGATTGAGGAGCTTCAGGACAGACGGGGCATCGATAACCAGGAGCAGGAAGAATGGCAAAGCCAGGATGCCTGGCTAACAGAGGGGGTCATTGTCACTGCCAGTCCCCAGGGGGAAGAGCAGAGGGGTGAACAGCAAATAGAGAAGGTAGAAAGCAGGGTTACTCGTGCTGGGAAGTTCCAGCATGTCCCTCTGTCCAGATAGCATTGTGTGGAGGTGCAGATTGAGTTTCTGAGCATCCTAAATGACTTGAAGAACTGACTCTTTCTATTCACCCTTGTCTGGCGTGAGAAGGAAAGCAGCACGAGATCCTAGTTCTGGATGTTTAAGAATTGGAGTGGGATCTGAGGGAGCTGCTGATGATATCTGTTGATGAGTCTGCTGCTATCACATCTCAAATGTCCGTGTGGGATTATTTTTAAAACCGCACTGGGAAGCCTGACATAGAGGTGTGCTTTGTTTTGCCCAGTGCTGTACCTGTGCAGGGCTTTCTGGGGATAAATAAGATGGTGCTCTTCCTTGAGCTACATGGAGCAGCACCTTTTCTAGTTCCCTTCTCTTTTTTGCTGCTTTTCTCCCTTAGATAAACATACTGGTAGCAGCCAGCCTTCCTGTTAAAGGAAGTGCTTGTTGGTTCCTCTTTGGATGTATTCACAATTCTTCTTCCTCCGTGTCTTTCTAGGTGATTTTTCCTCCAGAATCCCCACTCCTCCCCAGGAGGACAGTCTCTGTTCCAGCCTCTTCCCAGCTCCAACCTTCCAAAGAAGCTGCAAAGATAGTCCCTGCTAATGCTGCTCCTCCTCCTGTCTCTGGCCCAGCACCTCTTCTCTCGCTCCCACCCCAGCCTTCCCATGTGTCGTCTACCCCAGCTCCTAGTCCAGTCTCTTCCTCTTCCTTCAGCTTGGCTCCGCAGCCTCTCTTCCAATGGGAAGCTTCTGATAATGATTATCATGAGGTTTCTGTTGTGGGCAGCCCTCCTAATGAAGATCCCAAACACTCCTGTTCTCCCCAGACCTGGACCCCTAGCACCAAGGCAGTTGTCTCTGTTGGCTGTCAGACTGAAGATGAAGCTTTCTTCCCAGAAATGCAGGCAGGCTTCTCTGTTCTGGTTTGTGCTTTTAGCAGTATTTTCTAATCCAACTGCTGCCTGTAATTTGACAGCTCAGTAGATACAGTGTTCATGTAAAGGCTGGTGTGAACTGCTGGATGGGAGAGAGGACTCACGGACAATTATCTAATCTCAGCTGTAGCACTGCACAGTACATGTCTGTGCAATAACTTGATGGAATATGTGGGTCCTGTGTGTCCAGACAGTCACTTTGTGCAGCAGAGACTCTTATTTCCCTCTGAGATTAAGAAGGTAACTCTGAAACACAGCCTGCAGCTCTCCCTGCCACAATCTCTCAAGTGGGGAGAGTAAAAGATGGCAGAACATGCATACGGAAGGAGCAGCTCAGCAGTCCTTCCTGTGTTTTCCCTTTTAGGCAGGTGTCCACAGTACGGGTGGATTTGGGGGAGGAGATGGCATGGTCAAGGCCTGGGTTCTGCATCTCCTGCCAGGGAAAGGCTGTAGCTCCAGGGTGGTGGGGAGTCTTGACGTATACATGCAGGGCAGTGTTAGTGTACAGGCAGCTCTCAAGCAGTGAGCAAGGAAACACCTCTGCATCTTGACCTGTTGAACTTTTCAGGTGACCTCTGCTCCTCCCCTCGTCCGCAGTGCCAGTCTGTTGGCTGCTCCTGCACCCCGGGGCCCCACAGCCCCTAACAAGGCAGGATCCCCTTTCTGTTTCCTCAGCATGGTGTGTCCTCTTCTGTTTGATAAATCTGCTGGGATCTACTCCTGGAGCTCCCAGCACAGTTAATGTGGATAATATCCTGTATTGCATGGTTTGCTACTCATAGAGCTTCTCTCTGAACTTGAGTTATGGCAGATCTCATGGGTGAAGGGTGGGAATTTGAAGGGCCTTAGTATGAGGAGTTTATGTGGATGCTGTGCTGTGTCCCCTGCAAACAGCAGGCATTATGTACAGGAGGAAGAAACAAACCTCTTTCAGGTGGGGGCTCATTTGTGAGCTGTGAAGAAGGTTGGATGGCCAGGCCAGCTAGAAACTGAGGTGTGCACAGGTATTTGTGCCGGCTCTGGGGTGAGCCGTGACTGGCAGGAGTGCGTGGTCCCTACAGGTCACTACAAGGGTGAAGTGCTCTGCTGCTCCATGTTGAATTCATCTCATCTCCTTTCTCCCTGGATGGTATTTATCACTTATGTGTGGCATCTGTGCTTGCCCTGCCTGGCCATAACCCCTGGCTAGAGCAAGAGAAGCTGTGATTCTTTCCACACAGTGCAGCCCTTTTCCTCCTGCTGCACCATGCAGGAAGCCTGGGCTTTATCCTGGGGCTCTGGACAGGCTTTGTCTCCAAAGACCTGTTGTCTCCCTCTGTGAGAGTATCCTTGCAGTTGTGTGTGTGCTTTGGAGACAGTCACTGTAACAGTTTTTGGTAGCAAATGTCTGCTGCGTGGTGACGGGTTTGTTTTAGGCTGAGGACACTAGGGTGTGATGGGGCTGCTCTATGCTGCTGGACTAGGTGTCTGTTTTAATTATGGGAGGAGAGAGGAGGGGCAAAGCTGTGTGTTGGGATCCACTGGGAGTCATGCTGCATGTGAGACAAGGCTGGGGAGTGTGTGGATGTGTGTGTAAAAGCAGCTAAATTCATGTATGTCATGAGAATGTTTATACAAACGAGCAGAAACCAGGATTTGTCATCGAGTGAACTGGTCAACTGCAAGGACAAGCAGCTGCAGGACAGGGAATAGAGCTCCTCCTGTGGCTGGAAGGGCAGGGTCTGCTGAGGCTTGGAGCACTTCAGCATGTCCCTGCTCCTTTGGCTATGCTGGCAGCAGGCTGGTGGGTTGTTCATAGGCATAGATTTTTGTCTGTTTTAATTTACTGTCTCAGTAAAAGAAAACATGCTCCAAACCCAACTTCTTCGTGTGTCCTCAAACCTGACAGTAGCTGTGGCAGTGCCAAGTCAGCTAAAATAATCTCTATTTCCTTGTGTGGGGTTTGTCTGCAGAGGGGGCTGTGATGGCCAAGGAGAACACACGCTTTGTTTATAAGTTATGAACCTCAGTAAAACATTTCTCGCCTCCTCTGGGAAGCCTTTCCAAGCTGCGTGTGCTGTGGTGGTGTGAGTTTCAGAAATGAACTCTGAGACAAGTATCCAAATCCCCTTTCCCCCACCGGTGCATTTCCAAGTACAATACATGTGGCAGCCCTGTCTGCTGGGGATGCACTGCCCTCTCTGTAGGTAAACAGCAGGCACCTGGGAGGGAGTTACTTCCTTCCTGCTTCCAGCTGCTTAGCTCAGGCATAGGATGAGAACCACCTGAGAGTGAGAGAGAGACTTGGCAAACAGATGTACAGAAGGTGGTGCAAGTGAAGATTTTCTAGCTGAAATGGAGGTGAGATGAAGGAGACAAGAGCATCTCTATCAGAGGGGAGAGACAACTGAGAGCAAGAGCATAGGAATGGAGAGAGGTCAAGGAGAAGGGGCCCTCTCGATGGCGTCTGCTTTGTCAGCTGGCCAGGAACTGATGAGGTAAAAGGAGATTTTTGGCAGAGGCTTAGAGAGCACTGTACTGAGTGCCTGGGATGTGCTGGTGACTTCTGCTGTATGTGCAGTGAAGGAAAATCAAATCCTCAGTTCACAGCTCTGCTGTTACATATCTTAGGTTCTCTGCATGTCTCTGCATGGGCATAATACATGCGCATACTTGATCCTGGCTCTCACCAGCTTCTCCAGAGTGTAGCTGACTGCTCTCTGTCTCTGCAGAGGAGCCACTGGCAGCGACAGCAGGCATTTATCTGATAAGCACAGCAACATTCACCTTACAGTATTTGTTTTCTCTTCCCTGCAGTTCATGGCACAGGGAAAAGCTGGGAGCAGCTCCCCTCCATCCACAGCCTCCAAGCCTGGCAGTCAGCTGGATACCATGCTGGGAAGTCTTCAGTCTGACCTGAATAAACTGGGTGTAGCTACAGTTGCCAAAGGTGTCTGTGGAGCCTGCAAGAAGCCTATTGCTGGGCAGGTGAGTTGAAGATGCTGCCTCATTGCTGAACCTTGGGCTGTAGCTGGGAGTAAAGGGGAGGGCTGTTTCATGAGGCTGGAGAGACTGGAGATGCTGGAGAAACTGAAGTACTCTATTTATCCACTGGCTAGGTACGCTGTAAGCTCCTCCAGTGACCTCTACCCTGCCCCTGAGGGACTGCCCTCTCCTGAGATGATAGGTAATTCAGTTTTCATGCTACCCCAGTCCAGGGCTCACTTGAGTAGTAGAACTTGTCATTCTTGCTGACCTCCAGCTGGTGTCTTGTCCTGTGGTCTAGGGGAGGGAGAGATAGAGTTGTTCTCCATAATTTGTCTTCCCAACAGGTAGTTACAGCCATGGGGAAAACTTGGCACCCTGAGCACTTCGTCTGCACCCACTGCCAGGAGGAGATCGGGTCTCGGAACTTCTTTGAGCGGGATGGGCAGCCCTACTGCGAGAAGGACTATCACAACCTCTTCTCTCCTCGCTGCTACTACTGCAACGGGCCTATCCTTGATGTGAGTTCCTTGGGGGAGTCACGGTGCTGGCAGGTTGCTGCAGGCCTAGGTGTTAAAATTCCACTTCACCCATGTATCCTGGGTGGAAGATTCTGTTCAGGGATTTCTGTATTTGTTTTGTCCTTGCTTTGAAAGGGAAAGAACTTAGCACAGTCAAATTCTTACGCTAGCGAGTGGAGTTCGTCTCTCTTACCTTGCTGAAGTTCTTTCAGAACCCCACATTGCTCCATCACTCTGGTAATGATTCATCAGCTTTTGTTGTTGGTAGCCTGTGGTAACAGGCACCAGTGCTGGTCCTGAGGACTGAATGGGGCCCTGTGTAAGGGAGGAAGCAATGCCTAAGATCCTTTTAGGGTAAAAAAAGTGTGCGGTGGGAAAGTCTGAACAAGCCAGAGGCAGGGGCGAATTGACTCTTCTTTCTAAAGGACAGTCTGTTTTAATGCTTGCTCTTGTCAGCACCAACAGTATTGTGTTCTCCCCTCTGTCCAGCCCCCCCTTACTCACCTCCAAGCTGAAGCCATCATTTACATGACCTGCACTTTGTGTTTTCTTCTGAACAGAAAGTGGTGACGGCTTTGGACAGGACATGGCACCCTGAACACTTTTTCTGTGCTCAGTGTGGAGCTTTCTTTGGACCTGAAGGTATTGCTGGTTTATGCAAGGGGAAAGCAATCTCCCCCCTGAACTGCAGACAAGGGTGTGAGGCAGAGCAGCTGCTGGGGTGCAGCCTGAGGCATCACAGGGGAACTGCTGGGGTTCCAAGGGAGCTGTTTATGGCCGAAGGATGCTGCCAGTAATCATGGCTTCTCCTTGGGGAGGAAGAACATGCCTGTGTTGGGATGGGAAGGGAACAGAACAAGGAACAGCTATAGCTGCTGTGTATGTTAGCAGGGGGAAGGATGGTCCTACCCACACAGGTTACCCTGCACAGCTGGTGTGGCCACAGGTGAAGATGGGGAGCTGATCCCTTTGCCTCTCCTCTCCTTCGGCAGGATTTCACGAGAAGGATGGCAAAGCCTATTGCCGCAAGGACTACTTCGATATGTTTGCTCCCAAGTGTGGAGGCTGTGCCCGGGCCATCCTGGAGAACTACATCTCTGCCTTGAACACCCTGTGGCACCCCGAGTGCTTTGTCTGTCGGGTAAGAAACCCAAGGTCCTTTGCTGCTGCTGTACGACCCCTCTCGTTTCCACCCTGAGGCATCTGGTCCCATGAAAGGTGTCTGTGGGGTACTGAAGGGCAGCCAGCCCCACAACATAAAAACATGTCAGCAACCAAACACCTTCTTGTTCTCTATCTGTTTATATTAAACTTTTGAGTTGCTTTGCTCTTTCTGTTCCCAGCTGCAATTATGGGCTTCTGCAGCAGCTCACAGATAAACAGAGATATTTTATGTGACCTTTAAATAATTATAAGCTAAGCTTCTCTCTGAGCATTTGCCTCAGCAATCAGATTTTGAGGATCTTCCTCCCATGCTCCATCTGACAATGTAAACTAATGAGACTGACCTTGTTCAGACAAACATGCAAGTCAGTGAAATAGTGGCAGGCTCCATACAACAGGCATAATAAACAGGAATACTGCAGATTAAATGCTTGGCACTCTTTCAGAGAGCATTGCAAATATTAACTCTTACAGTCCCCAAGAGATGAGCCAAATCAGTCAGTGTTTCCTAGAGTGGGAGAGAAGGCAGAAACCAGATCAAGCAGCCAGAACCACAAGCTGCTGGTTCCTGGTGTGATGCTCAGAGCAGTTGGTCACCAGCCTGTTGGGTCTGTCTGTGGCTCCTGCAGTGGTGTGCAGAGTGAGGCAGAAGTTGTGCCTGACTGTGGCTGAGGGGGGGCTATGCCTTCTCGTGCAGAGGAGCAGTTCTGTTTTCCTTTCCCCCTGCTGTGGCCTGAATTAGTGGGGCCGGTACAGATTTCTTCCAGGCCACAAGATGTGGTTCCCTTCCTGTTTCTGCAAAAGCAGAGCAAACTTTTCAGCTGTCCTGCTGACTGAAGGAAGAGGCTGTTTTCTGAAGTAACTGTCATCATTGGTAAAATCTTGGACTCGCTGCAGGCAAACTGCATTCCCCTGGTATTGCAAGTGTTCAGCTGCCTATGGCTCTGCATCCTGTTTGCTGGACTCCTGTCCACATGCTGGGATCCAGCTGTGTGTGATACTCAGTGTCTTCCCTGGAGAAAAGGACAGCAAAACCAGGATTCAGGAAACTGGCTTCTCCTCTGGGTCTTGCTGCTGATGTAGTTGGTAAATCTGGCAGTGTCCTCAACTCTCTCCCTTACTCTGCTGCCTCAGTTTCCCACTCCCACAAGGAGAGGAGTCTCCCCAGTCTGGTGGGGATGGTGCGTGCTTCTGTTGCAGGTTCTGCAGTGGAGTGTCCTCAGCTGCCTGACGCTGAGGAGGAGGGAGCAGCTCTGGACACTTAGTAGCACACAGCTGGTGTATCCTCTTCCCCTTATCTATTCAACATCATTAGCGCTCTAGAACAAACAGTTTCTTCCACCAGTGACCCATGTGTAACTGGTGGGAATGTTTCAGGCTGAACAATCCTTTGCAGAGTGTACCTGCCTAATGCCAGCCATTCTAGAGAGGTCACTCGTAAAAATTAATTGTGCCTGATTTTCTCAGCTGGAACCAGTCCCATGCTCATTGGGATTCTGCTGCATGAAAGTCTGTGTTGGTCCTTACTTCTCCTTGCCCTTATGGGGAAGCTGGAGTGAGAAAAAAAAACCAAACAGGGAGAGGCACTGCTGCAGTGTTTCCCATCTCAGGGGAGGAATGTTCTCTTTTTTCCTGGCTGGACACATTTGGTAGCTCATCCATAGTATTTTCTTTGTAGAAGTGAAGCCAGCTGGGCAAAGGAGCTGGTTAATTCCCTTGCTTGTGTGTTTATCTGTCCATTTCTCAGCCTTTTTTTGGAAACTCCTCATGATGGACAGAGTTTGGCTCTGGATAACAGGACAGTGCTGAAAGACAGCAGTTCACCTGCCCACAGCCCAGCTGGGCTGTGCCATAGAGCAGAGGACGCTTGTGGAGCTGCCCCTCCCCACCACTCCAGCTTCTCATATAACCTGTCCCCTTTGCTTTGTCCTGCTGCAGGAATGTTTCACCCCGTTCATCAACGGCAGCTTCTTCGAGCACGACGGGCAGCCCTACTGCGAGGTGCATTACCACGAGCGCCGCGGCTCGCTCTGCTCCGGCTGCCAGAAGCCCATCACAGGACGCTGCATCACTGCTATGGGCAAGAAATTCCATCCCGAACACTTTGTCTGTGCCTTCTGCCTCAAGCAGCTCAACAAAGGAACCTTCAAAGAGCAGAACGACAAGCCCTACTGCCAGAACTGCTTCCTCAAGCTCTTCTGTTAGAGGCACCATAGATGGGCGCTAAAGCATCTTTCTGCCACCCCCTTGGCAGTTCTGTCTCTCTGAACATTACTGTGATTTAGGAACCTTACCAGGCAGGGGAGGAGGGGGGTGGGGGGTGGGGAGTGCTGCTACCGAGAGGCAGTAGATCCAGAGATGAGATGGACCATTAAACTGGAAACGCCCTTGCTGTGTCTCGGTAGAGAGAGGCTGAGATCCCTCGTTATGGTGTGTGTGTGTCTGTGTGTGTGACTGACAGCTGAGCTTAGCTCGAGGGCTCCAACAGGGAGATTTTCCCAGCCCCCTGCTGGCAGCAGGAGGCTTTGCCAGTACATTTCAGCCTGTGTCAGCTCTCTGAGCAAGTGGTGACACTTGCAGACAACACAACCCTCTGCTCTGACACCTCCTTCTCAGGCTTTTGCCTGCACGTGTGCAGGGTGAGCGACAGCACAGCGAGGGCACCCTGTGACCTCAGTGCCATCCTGGCTCTGCTCACACAGTCACATGGTGTGTGTGACTTGCTGAGACTAGAGCATCAGCACAGGCAGCCAAGACCCTGCAAGGGTCTCTCCAGTTCCATTACACTGTAAGGAGATAATACCACTTACTCTTTTTTAAATTAAGAGGAATCAAGATGTTACTGTGTGGGGTGTTTTCCTTTTTTTCCCTAGTTTGTTACTCCCTTTCTCAATGCCTTTTCTCAGCACACTGGAGCAGGAGGCGGGGTAAGCCCCAACCACCCCTCAGCACTGTTGTGCTCTCCTGTGGGGACATCCCGTGCCAGGCAGCTCCATAGGCACCCAGGCCAGCTCAGGGCATCTGCTTCCCTCACCTGCTGCTCCTGGGAGAGAGGAAGAGGCATCACCCTTTCTTTAAACACAGGTGCAGAGAGGTTAGAGCAGCCTTTTTCATCCATCCCTGTCATGAGCGAGTGTGACGTGCGTGTGTTTATCTGGCCTGAAACTCTCCCATCTATCAGGGCCCGAATCTGTCACAAGAGTGGGGAGTAGGAAGGGTTTAAGAAGCCAGGAAAAAAAAAAATCCTAAATTTATATCCTTTCTTCTTCCAGTTTGCTAATGAGACCTATCAGCCCCTTGGCGTTTCCCTTTTCTGTGCTCCTGTTAAACATATTCTACTGAGAGATGCTACAGCAATAACCTTTTATATTGACTGTTACTGGTATAACAAGTCCTGGGGGTCAGGTGTGCATGACACACCTGGAGTTCTACTATCAGAGTGAATACTGTATCCTGTCTTTGATAAGAACTGTAGATTTCTACACTGATTTTGAATTCATATCTAATTTACTTTTAATCCTCTTATACAGAAATTGGTTTTGAAGTGATTTTAAGAAAGCAACTTTTATATCAAGCTGTGCTGTTCTAGGCAGTGTGCCAGTTGTGCTGGCTTACTGCATCTGTAACCTCAATGCTTTGTTAAGCTTAACTAACATTCAATATTTCCTTTTTGTTGCGGGTTGGGAGGGGCTGGAATCTATGGGGAAGGGAATGTGACTTGTATTTTTTTTTCCCCTAGCACAGGCAGGTGAACTGTGAATAGGTGTGGGTCTTTTTTTTTTTCCCCCTCCTCTGGGTCATCTAAAAGTGTGATTTTGGTTTTTATTGTAAGCTGTAAACTGCTGTATTTGATTCACCTGCCATTCTCCCAAAGCCCAGCTTCCAGGATGTTAAGAGTGAGTCTTAATACGATGCTGCAAGGAAAGGAGCTCAGATCTTTGCCCTTGGTTTCTCCTCTTCAGCTGCCTGAAACCAGAACAGGGTTAATTGGGGAAGGGGCTCCTTTCCTTCTGTGGAAGAAAGGTCTTGTGACTGAGGAGAAGAAACTGGGAGACAGAGTCTGTTCCTGACTAGCTGTACAGCTTTGGGCCAGTTACTAAACCTTACTGTGCCTCAGTTTCCCTATCTGTAAAATGAGGGCAGTTTAGCCTGGGTTTGTGAGGTTATTCCGAGGCCTAGTTCATGTTTGCTAAAGCACTTTGAGGTCTCTTGCTGGAGGGTGCTATGAAGAGGGAAGTATTGTGCTGAAATTCCTGGTGGCATTCTGTGGTACCAGCCCTGGGAGCGGTGTTTGGAATTACTGCTCCAGAGAGCTGCAGCTCTGTCATCATTGGCATCTGGTTGTGTTTTGCAGCTCGGTAGGTGCTTTATAGGGGTGCAGGGGCAGCTGTGTCAGAAACCAGCCCTGAAAGCTGTGGGTCACTGTCCCATGTAATCTCGTCACGGTGCTGTGCTGCCCTGCTCAGGTCACTGAAACTGTCCCACTGATTTCCCCTGACAAACAAACCTCAGTGTGTGGGTGTGAGGCCCGAGGGAGCTGTGGGAGCATTGGAGCTGTGTCAGCTGGGCTGAGCACAGCTCTGGGAAATTCTTGAGGCAAGAGTCCTTATGCATTTGCCTTTTCATCTTGTAAGTCTGTTTGACTTAAAATGGGTGTTCCTAAGCTGCCTGTGTTTATCTCGCTGGAAAGGTCAATTTCCTTGGTGCCGCTGAGAGGACACACAGCTGTTGTGTGCAAGTGCTGGAGAGGGGTGAGATGTTTCTGGCACTGCCACTTTGTGTGACACCTGCAAACTGTGTAATCCCGTGCCTCAGTTTCCCTGTCTGGGGAGTCTTTAACCTACCTCACTGCTAGCTGAGGCTGTGTCAGTGACACTTGTGGCACACCTGGGTGCAGGGCGCTGGGTGGGGTGCGTGGTGCTGAGAGGAGGCTCCTCTGGCCTTAGTGCTTAACCAAGATCATTTCACACTCACCTTCTGCCTTCATCTGGTGTCTGATATGCTGGGATGCCACACTGATGCTACTCTGCCAAATAATGCCTGGTCGTGGCTGCCACCGCTCTGGGTGTCCAAAATGCCTGTTTGTTCACTGTAGATGCCGTTTTAGGGTAGCACAGCCGCTGTTGGGGTGTGGAGGTGCTCCGGGAGGGTCTGTGTGTGCACCCCCGGGCCAGGCGCTACCCCTGGGGAAGGCCTTTCACATGACATCAGGGCTGGGCTGGGGGAAGCTCACGCTGGGTCGACATTTATTTGATTCTTTGCTCCCTTGTAAACTTCTAACTCCGCTTTTTTTTTTTTTTCCTTCCATTTAAAATTCTTGCAGTTACGCCAATAAAATTTTTACCATTATTGTCACGCCTGTGTCGCGATTGTTTCCCGCCCCTGAGCTTGTGAGGGACCGAGGGGTCCCTCAGGGCTGAGGGGGCTCGCGCGGGGAGGGCGGGAGGGAGGGGCAGTGCGCTCCTCCGGCCGCCAGGGGGCGACGAGGGCCCGGCCGCGCGGGCTTTCTGGCGCCGTTCGCGCCTTCCGCTGGCGTCACGCGCTGCCCAGAGAGCGGCAGATGATTGACGCGGAGGGCAGCCAATAGGCTGAGGGGAAGCAGCGCCGCGGCGGTCTGCGATTGGCCGTGAGCCGCGGTATAAAAGGAGACGGGCCCGCCCTGCGGCCCTTCTTTCCCGGAGCCCTCGTGGAGGTGCGGGCGCGGCGCGGCGGCTCCGGTGCCCGGGCGGGGCTGAGCGGCTGCGCCGGGGGGAGCGGACCGGGACCAGGAGCAGGGTCCTGGGCCGCGGCCAGACTGTGGGGTTGGGAGCGCTGGGCCCCAGGGCGGAGGGAAGAGAAGGGTGGGGACCCACCTGAGCCGCTCTTCTTCCTGGCAGGTCCCAGCTCGTCTTTAAACCCACCGGGCGATCCTTGGAGCACCGCCGAGATGCCCAGGGAAGACAGGGCTACGTGGAAGTCCAACTATTTTATGAAAATCATCGTGAGTGTCGACTCAGAGCCCTCGTGGGGCGCTGCCGCCTCCGCGGCAGGCTCGGGGCAGCGGGAGCCGGGCGGGCCGGGCTGCGGGGGCTTTTAAGAGAGATAGGTGAGTGCTGTGGGGCTTCTGAACGAGTACCTGGCAGTAGGAAGAGACTTGCGACAGTCCAGATCAGGCTTCCTGAGAATTTGCCATGACGCTTGCAGACTTGTTCAGGGATGTGACTCGATGGCTGAGTGGAAGATGTAGCCTGTGGCACACCCAGCCTCACTTGGAGCTCCCCATTCTCAAACTTCTGACGGACTTTTTTTAAGTTTTAACGTGTTGAGGTTTTAATGCTGCTCCGAATTTCTTTGCATAGTTACAGTGTTTCTTTTGCTATAGCAACTCCTGGATGATTACCCAAAATGTTTCATTGTGGGAGCAGACAACGTGGGATCCAAGCAGATGCAGCAGATCCGTATGTCCCTGCGTGGAAAAGCTGTTGTGCTGATGGGGAAGAACACGATGATGCGCAAAGCTATTCGTGGTCATCTGGAGAATAACCCTGCCCTGGAAAAGTGAGTAGTGCTGCCTGAGGGCATTTCTGGGTCCTCTGTCTTGAAGGAGGGGAGGTTGTCTAAGGAGTAAAACTGAAGGCTGTCATCTTCCTTTCAGGCTGCTGCCTCACATCCGTGGGAATGTGGGCTTTGTCTTCACTAAGGAGGATCTGACTGAGATCCGGGATATGCTGCTGGCTAACAAGGTAAGGGAGATCAGCCCTCACTGCATGTGTAGGCTGAGATGGAATGCAAAATAAAACTGAGTCTTCACGGTGGACACCTGATTAGTAGGAGTCCTCAGGGGTTGGGAATTGGCCCCTGCAGTCTTAGCGAAACTGCTTAAGTTCAGCTGCCTTGCCTGTGTGTGCCTGGGTGCTGTCTGTCCTTGAGGAGCATGTCAGGAAGGAGGTGATCCCAGAAGATCTGATGTAAGCATTCTTGCAGCTTCTTGTTTCCCCCCCTCTCAGGTGCCAGCTGCTGCCCGTGCCGGTGCTATTGCTCCATGTGATGTGACTGTGCCGGCCCAGAACACAGGCCTCGGACCCGAGAAGACCTCCTTTTTCCAGGCCTTGGGCATCACCACTAAGATTTCCAGAGGGACCATTGAAATTCTGGTCAGTGAGCTGCAATGCTGCAGTTGTTGAAGCTGTTCCTTGAGTGGAAGGCCTTGATTGTGGCAGCTGAGGGAGCTGTGGAGGCCAAAGCTCCCCTTAGTGCCAAGATGCTGTATGAGCAGTGTGATTATTGCACTTTGGGATCTGGAAGGAGGGTGTCTGGCTTGGCTCCATTGTGCAGTATGGGGGGATTGGAGTTCTCCTTCAGATTTCCAGGGGTAGGCTCTGTCAGAGGAACATCCAGGTGAGCTACCTGTAGGTAACGTAGGAAAGGTGGCTGATACGGACTTGCTTATGTGGTCTGGGGCTTTCTCTGCTTCTGAAGCTGAATGTGGAGTGTGTTGGTTGTGCTCATTTGCCACTCCAGTTCCACCACCTGCATTTGTGTCCCACGGCTTTGACATGCTGGAATTTCTTGGTGTGTATTCATTCCTTTTCCCTGATCTCCTCAGAGCGATGTGCAGCTTATCAAGACTGGAGACAAAGTGGGTGCCAGCGAAGCCACCCTGCTCAACATGCTGAACATCTCCCCATTCTCCTTCGGGTTGGTGATCCAGCAGGTCTTTGACAATGGCAGCATTTACAACCCTGAAGTGCTGGACATCACCGAGGAGACCTTGCACAAGCGCTTCCTGGAGGTGAGTGCCACAGCCCGTGTGCCTCATGTTCTGTCTCACTGCTCTGGGAGCCAGCACTGCCCCAGAACAAAGTGTCCTGTCTGATACTTTGCATGAGGTCCTGCAGAGCCAGGAGCTCTCTTGGGTTTCCTACAGAAATGGTGTGCCAGGGAGTACCTTCCTGTAGGATTTTTCATCTGAAGCTGGTTCAGAAATCGTTTAAGGCTGGTTAAAATCATAGAATACCCTGAGTTGGAAGGGACCCACAAGAATCATCCAGTCCAACTCCTGGCCCTGCACAGGACAGCCCAGCAATCCTACCCTGTGCCTGAGAGTGTTGTCCAAATGCTTCTTAAGCTCTGGCAGCCTTGGGGCCATTACCATTCAGTGAGGAGCCTGTTCAGTGCCCAGCCATCCTCCGGGGGAAGACCCTTTTCTTATTATTCCACTTAAACCTCCCCTGACACAGCTTCATGCTGTTCTCTCGGGTCCTGTCACTGGTCACTAGAGAGCAGAGATCAGTGACATTTCAATCTTGATGCCTTGATTTCACTGGAGCTGCTACCTGTGTACATTGCAAGCTGTCCCTTGTGTTGGCAGTGTCAAAGTTGTTATCTGGCCATCTTCTGCTGTGGTTTATAGTCCAGGTTATTTCTCAGACCACAGAAACACGAGTCTGTCTCTTCGCAGGGTGTTCGTAATGTTGCCAGCATCTGTCTGCAAATCGGGTACCCGACCATCGCGTCCGTGCCCCACTCCATCATCAATGGGTACAAGCGTGTGCTGGCCGTGGCTGTGGAGACTGACTACACCTTCCCACTGGCTGAAAAGGTAATGGCTGGCTCTGAGCTCTGCAGAGAGGGGTGTTAGAAATGCAGCCAGGCACGTTCACAGCATGTCCCTTGGTTTGAGAGGACTGGGACACGCCTGTGTGTGGGATGTGTCTGGAAAAACGGCACTTGCTTCCATATGTTGTGTACAAATGGCAGGAGAAAGCTGATTTACCTGGTGTTCCTTCTTTGGGGCTGTCGCACTCAGCATAGCTGAAATGTCTTTGGTTCTTCATATCTGCTAGTGATAAATGGACTTGTTTGGATTCTGTCAAGCTGCAAGTGCTGCCTTTATCATTGCAAAGGTTTAGTCTTGCAAAATGTTTTGTTCTTTGTGAGTTTACATTTCCTCCTCCCTCCCCTTTTGCAGGTGAAGGCCTTCCTGGCAGACCCCTCTGCTTTTGTGGCAGCCATGCCTGTGGTAGCTGAAGCAGCTGCACCTGCTGCTGCCGCTGCTGCTGCTCCAGCGAAGGAGGCAGCGAAGGAGGAGTCGGAGGAGTCTGACGAGGACATGGGATTTGGTCTCTTTGATTAACAGCAGCCACCCTCTGCCTCTCTCAGAGTTGACCCGATGGGAGAAATAAAAGCAATTTTACACCTTCGTGTGTGCCTGCATCGATGGTGTAGTGTCCATATCAGTTGGGGTTTGGGAAGGGCGTAGTCCGAAGGGCCCTGTGCTCCAGGGCAATGCTTGTTCCTCGGGCCGGGGCAGGGCAGGGGAGCGGTTGTGCCCCGGCCCCGGGTGCAGCAGGGGAGCGGTTGTTCTCGGGGCCGCAGTGCAGCTCTCTCAGGTGGGCCGAGCAGAGGCCTTTCCCGCAGCAGCTCTGGGCAGTGCAGCCGCCGCCCGTCCCGTTCCGTTCCCCCGCGCGGCGGGGCCGGTGCTCCTCGGACGCGCGGGCAGCGCCCATCGCCGTGGCGCCGGGCCCGCCCCGGAAGCCGCTACCGGTTCCGGGGTCGCGGCGGAGCGATGGCGGCCGACACGCAGGTGAGTGCGGGACGGGCCGCGCAGGGCCCGGCCCGGGCGGGGGAGACCGGCGGG
>VWPU01003189.1:4773-17373 GCA_013398955.1 Callaeas wilsoni
GTCTCTCCACCTCCAGAGCCCTGCGATGAGCTCACACACCTGGTGGATGGCTTTTAAGGTGCAGTGGGAATGTGTCTGATGCACAGATGCTCCGTGGATCTGCCGGGCAGGGCAGAGCTTCCAGAACCACTTGTTAGGTTTAATGATGATTGGATGTGACAGATTCAATGGTGGTTTTACAGCTTTGAGGATCTTTGTTGATATTTTATAAATGGAGGAAATTAAAAAGAGAAATAGTTTGTTCAAGGTCATCCAAGCGACTACTGACAGAGCTAAATTACAACTAGACAGCTTGCTTCAACTTTTCTTTTAATTCTGCATTGTGTCCAAAATTTTCAGCTAGATAGCTTTATTTTAAAATGTGTTTAATTTCCTGAGGAAATAACCATTTTGTTCTGTTACACAAAAAGTCCTGAATATTCAGTGCTGAACAAGCAATTGATGAGAGGCCATACATCAGTGGCAAGGGGCCAAGATTCTGTGTATAAATTATTATCTTTATTAAAAGCTTATGTATAAGATTCAGAAAGCTGCTTCAATATTGAAAACCAATCATCACTTAGTGTGTCTTGTCCTTTAAAGCTTGAATATGAGACTTGTTGGCAGCGGCAATGAAACTATAAAAAGAATGAAGCTGGGAAATTTTGTCCTTGCGATTTTTTAAGCACAAATCTGGTTATAAGTATCAGTACCTTTTTTTTTCTTTTTCACAGACAATTACGCATTTCACTTCATGTTTACTGCCTGAGTAGTTACTCAGCTTGTGACAGGCTCCAAAGATAAACCCCAAATGGCTGGGACAAATGCTAAATGAAGAGCAAACTTTCTGATTCAAAATCACCGAGTCATTTATGGGCCAGCATTGCTCATCAGAAATGTTTTTAATGTGAACACTGTTGGTGCAGCGCAGAAAAGCACTGGTTGATGATGCAAACATTTCATAAAGTGAGCAGCAGGAGTTTCTTAGGGTTTGTTTTTTGGTTTTGGGGTTGTGGTTTTTTTTTTCATTCACTAGAAGAAGGAAAACATTTTCAATTAGAACTGTGTGTGCTTTTTGTAACTACCAAACTTGCATAAGCACACTACAACAATAATTTCGCTGCAGTTTTTCTGTTCATTAGGGACGGTTCAATTGTGCATAACCAATTAGTAGTTCCTAGCTCCAGTTGGCCTAGAATTCTCATGTATTTAGTTGTAACACGTTGCTTTAGTAGCTGCAGCTTTCATTTCATTCAGTGTAAGCCTTCAGTGAGCGAGTTCTCCAAATTTAGAAGGCGTTGCTTGATTTTAATAATGCATAAATGAGGGCAACGGCTTTGCCAGAGCACTCTGAAGTCCTTTGGGATGGCTCTGGAGGAGGACAACGTCCTCGCAGCCTCCTGGCGTGGCACAGCTCACTGCTACCAGCAGAAAGTCAAGAGCCAGCTGGGAAATGGGGAGGGGAGCCCAGGGTGGGATGAATTTGGAGCTGGTGGAGGGGATTGAAGGGATTCCTTGGCACTGGGAGCCGAGGTGGGATGTGTTTGGAGGCAAATCCAGCAGTGTTGTAGAGGAGGGAGGAGCTGGCTTTCAAAGGGTCTCCGCTCTCAAGACTTTGACCAAATGACCGGATGTGGAGTGTAAGGGAAAGATAATCTTATCAATATATGTATTTTGTATGGGAAGAAAAAACCACATCCTGAGTTTCTTTTATTAACTTTAAACACCTTTTGCAACAAGAAACTCTTGATATTAAAGGAAAATAACCTTGCCTTTGGTATAACACTGTCATATTTCAAGGAGGCAATAGGTTCCTTAAAACCTCTGGAAATGAGCAAGAGTGACGAAGGTTTTACTTTGGTTTCTCTCTAATTTTTTGCTTGATATGAAAATGTCCCATTTCAAAATGATCTTTGTGAGCCATTTCAGTCTGACTCGAGCTGTGACCTTTGGACTGGGTTCCCAGCCCTCCAAAAAGGAGCTGGCAGGCAGCTTTTGCATGAGGCCAGCGTGTGCTCAGACAGCTTCTTCCAAGCAGGTAATTAGATCAGCGCCGCTTCCCAGCACGCCCTCAGCTCCCAGCTCTGCATTAAGGGCTCTCTGCCTCTGCAATCCAAATAACAACACAATTAAAGGAGGGACGCAGGCACAAACAGCACATCTCTGCAGGCTGGAGGGCGCACGGAGGAAACCGCAAGGGTTTCTGCACATCCTGAGCTCCGTCTCCTCAGCCACTGCACGAGGTGTTCCAAGAGGTAAAGTGCAGCTCATGGGGCCTCGACACTGCTTCTTGGCCCATTTTTTAAATATTGAGTCCGCCCTGGGCAAGGGCTGGGGAAGCAGGGCGTGCAGCTGAGCTAACCGAGGTATGGGATGTGCTAAATCTGAATTTGTAGTGTACAGCAACATCACCCGAGTTGTGTTCCGTGCCTGCTCTCCCAGCAGCCAGCTGGTGCTGCACCAGACAACGTGTGTGCCGGTATTTTAAGATGATCTAAGAAAGAAAATCGCCGATTTTTTTTCTGTTTGTCTACAGTTCTGTCATGTGCAATACTTGGCTATGTTGGTATAAATAGCAAAACACAGAATGTGAGAGAGATTACCTTTTCGACAAGACACAGAGTGGAAACCAAATCTCTCAGTGGAAAACACTTTCTCCTCCGTGCTCTGTGCGTTGCTCTATCTAAACAAGCTCTTTCCAGGCTCTAATGTTATTTTAGGCAGCTGAGTGTAAATGAGATGCTGGCCACAAATTTGGACAGATTCTCTCCGGTGTCACCCCCATCCCATCCCTGATCCCTGTGCTCAGGATCCAAGTGATTTTTTTTTCCTTTTTTCCATATCTTGAAGAGACAATAGAAATGCCTCTGAAGCCTAGTGAAAGCCATAGTAACACCTTTAGTTGAATGGGTAATATTAGAGAAAACAGTTTGCCAATGTTTCCTACCAAAGTTTGCCTTCAGAGAAAGGAAATGGAAAAACTGGCAAGGAAATAATGAATTTTAGGGAGGTACGTTTCAAAGTAATGAGACTGAAGTGAGAGATAAAAGGAAAAACCAATAGCTTGGTAGACTATGGAACCACGTAACATAAGAAATTCTACTTACAACCTATTCAGAATTTGATAATGGCTTGCCAGTAGCAAATTGTAACCTGTTGAAATAGGAAAGGCATGGAACAAAAGGGGATTAAAAACTATAGTATTAGATGTTTTATTGCTCACCTTGTAAAAGTGTGTCTAGAGGACTTTGTGTTTTCAATGGGTGGGGTTTGCCATTCTATAAACACTGCAGGACACTGGGGAACCCATTCTTGCTCATAGCATGTTTCCCCAAAATACTGATGCTAAATATTCCCACAGGAATTTCTAAAAGTAGCGACTTCATTTTACGCAGTTTTAGTACCCAGTTCTTACTAGCACCATGTGAGTGACCCCCAGAAATATCATATTCAATATCACATAAATATATCCCATTAGGAATGCTCTAAACTACAAAAATCTGATTTAATGCCACTGAAACAGACTGATGTTTGGGGGTTTATACATTTATAGACAAGGCACACTGCAATCTGCCTTTAAAGATGTGACAAGACCTCAGTGGAAATACATGTTTGAGTGTAAACTTGTGTTTGAGGAAGGGAATGACAAATGCAGGCGGTCAGGTTTGGGTACAGAACCTCCACAGAAGGAATTTGGACCTGGTTGGATAAAAGGGTAATTATGGGCAGGTGGAAAAATTGTCCGGAGTGGAAAAGAGTAAATTGGCAAAGAAAGCAATGTTGTAGACAGAAAGCAATGTTTGGGGAAGGGAATGACAAATGCAGGCAGCCAGATTTGGGTACAGAACCACCACAGAAGGAATTTGGACCTGGTTGGATAAAAGGGTAATTATGGGCAGGTGGAAAAATTGTCCGGAGTGGAAAAGAGTAAATTGGCAAAGACAGCGATGTTGTAGACGACAAAAGCCGTATGTGTGAAACGAAATGTTACCTGCAATGGTGACGCTGCTTCCACAGAGGAGGCAGCTTGCCTCGTGGGGTGGCAGAAAGGTGCAGCGAGGTGACGAGAGCTCGCAGACCCCGTGGGTGGGGGGCAGCCTCAGCCCGGCTCTAGAAGGAGCGCGGCTTGCTCGCTCGCACTGCTGCTTTTGCTAATTAACAGCTCAGTCTGTGCCCAGGCAGGCTGGCCCTCTCCCAGGGAGCTCCGTGCTCCGGGCTGGCAAGGACAGGTGTTCAGGGCCGCACAAGCTGCAGGCTCGGGCAAAAACCGAAAGTGCTTTGCCCATCTTTCTGCCCGCACAGGTTGTCCCTCCCTGGCTGACACACAAACAGATTCCTGACCAAGAGCTGGTGGCTGAGGTCAAACCCTTCTGTGTGCTTTGGTAGCCGAAGTGGTCGGAGTGTTCAATCCAGAGGACACAGGTGGAGACAGAGTTTTTGCAAGAAAATGGACACATGGTGCACCAGCCATAAGGACAAGTGAAGAGAGCCCGTAGAAACAGCGAGAGAATGCTGGTGCTTCAAGGACAGGGACAGCAGCCAAAGAAAAATACAAACAAAGATATAAAACTGATGATTTGTGTGTATAGGTGCATGATAGCCAGGTGAACAGCGCCAGGGATCCAATTAAATCATTCCATGTTTTATGTGTGTATATTGCTTTACCAATCCTGTAATGTGTGAACGCCTGGACAAGGGGAGCACAGTGTATAATAAGGGTGCTTGGGGGGAATAAAGGGGCTTCTGCTGGATTCATATTGGATCATGTGCAGTCCGTTTGCTCCCGCAGACACTGAATGTTGACCCCAAGGAGGCTGGGCTTCCCTGCACACCCCGGGTGTCTCAGGCAGGGCGGGGTTCCAAAAGCACTGAGCTGGGCTCCAGCGGTGCCGGGGAATGCTGAGGGATGTGTGCGGCTCCTGCTGGGATCCTGGCTGCCCGTCCCCTGCTGCCAGGGCACAGCTGCTCTCTCCTTCTGGAAGTCAGACGTAGGTGGGACTCCTTTAATTCATGGTGGAATTCCTTTAACTCATGGTGGGATTCCTTTAATTCATGGTGGGATTCTTTTAATTCATGGTGGGACTCCTTTAATTCATGGTGGAATTCCTTTAACTCATGGTGGGATTCCTTTAACTCATGGTGGGGTTCCTTTAATTCATGGGGGAATTCCTTTAATTCATAGTGGGATTCCTTTAATTCATAGTGGGATTGCTTTAACTCATGGTGGGATTCCTTTAATTCATGGGGGAATTCCTTTAATTCATGGTGGGATTCCTTTAATTCATGGTGGGATTCCTTTAACTCATGGTGGGATTCCTTTAATTCATGATGGAATTCCTTTAATTCATGGTGGGATTCCTTTAACTCATGGTGGAATTCCTTTAACTCATGGTGGGGTTCCTTTAATTCATGGGGGAATTCCTTTAATTCATGGTGGGATTCCTTTAATTCATAGTGGGATTCCTTTAACTCATGGTGGAATTCCTTTAACTCATTGTGGAATTCCTTTAACACATGGTGGGATTCCTTTAATTCATGGTGGGATTCCTTTAACTCATTGTGGAATTCCTTTAATTTATGGTGGGATTCCTTTAATTCTGTGTGGACACAGCTCCATGCCTGACCTCACGTTTGTTCTGTTTGACCTCATTTCTTCTTTATTCCTTCTGATTTCTCACTAATGAAACTGATTATAATTCCACTGAAACAGCCCAGATTTAGGGGATTAAACTCCAATATGAGATCAGTCACGGTCTCCTAAGTCTCACATTTGCTCAGGGAAACGAGGATGGTTCCAGAGAGGAAGATTCAGCATTATTTCACTACCTCTTAGTTTGCTTCAGTGGTTTCTTTTGCACTGATGATCATTTCCAGTGAAAACTTTCCATGTATACACACACTTCAAAATTGAGAAAGTGTTAAAAGACGTTAAAGGTTTCTAAATTAACATTAGAAAAGCCACCATATCAAATTCGTGATTCTGGAAGTGTGACTAAAAGGTTTAATCATAAAACATGATAAATACAAATTCCACTGAGTGGCATTTGTGCTGTGACTGCAGAACTTGTTTTACTTAAGAGCTGTTGTCTCAGCCATCTACTGTTCAAGGTAAATAAAAATCCTAGGGATACTTTTAATGAGGAAAAATTATTTAGGAAGCCTTTTTCTTTGAACAGATAACCAAAATGAGTTTTCCTGAGTGTCGTGTGGCTGTTGCATACAATACATATCAATAAATGACAAGTTTGTGATAGGCCTTTTAAAATGTGTTTGTGTGTATGTCATCCTGTATATCTCTACATATAAGGGGTTTTTTGGAGAGGAAAATGTAGGAATTTTCACTGATGGATGTTGTCCAGATAGAAAATAGTTTATAGCTGTGGTTTCCTTGCACTGAAATAAAAGGGAGCTCTTCCATAGTGCCAGTGAAAAGTCACTCAGCTGTTTTGAAGGTCTCACGAGCATCTATTTTGTGGGTTTAGAGATTCAGGATTTGTGTCAGGCTGTTCTCTGCTTGGATTCTTTTAGCTGGACCTGTTCTCTAGGATTTTTGTGCTGATTAATTTTCTTACTAAGGAAGAAATGTCTGGTGTGAACCAGCAGCAATTCAATGTACACCAGGGTAACTTCCTTGGCAATAGTAATACATGAGAGGAGTCAGGAGAGACACTCACGGAAAGTATAATCAGCGTGCATTCAGGTTTGCATTGTTTCTACTAAAATCACTTCCACTGGGTTGGTCTTTGCTCGTGGAAGCTGTGGGTGGAAGCAGCCTGCAGGTCTGCCCTTGCCAGGCTGTGAGGTCTTAGAGCAGGGCTTTTCTGTTCAGTCTTGCAGTCGTTTTATTCTGTCATTTGCTAGGAGGTTTTTCCAAAAAATCAGGCAGCTAATGAAGCTTTGGGGTTATTTCTTGGTGGGTTTCTTTGTTGGTTTTTCTTTTTTTTTTCTTTCTGAATATTGTGACCCATTATAAATACCCTCAGCTGTTGGGCTGTGTATTGATGACAAATCAGCTCCTAAGTGGCCTTTGGAGTAAAAGACAACTGCACAGTAAAACGAGATGGCAGAGTGTGATTGTTATTGTCCAAATCCCTCGGTGGTTATGTCCATGTACTTCAGGAACAGCTCTCTGGAAGGCTTTCAACGTAGAATAAACACACCAGGTGCTGTCATCCTGAAATCCAGGCTCTGTGTGACTTTCTGGTGTAACAATGGAATCAAATCTCGATTTTCTGATTTGCTGGGCTTGTTGCTGGGCTGGTGGGAGGCTTCCCTCGACTGCTCCTTAGTCACGTCCTAGCTGGGTGATCCAGAACTGTGCACTTGTGCTGCTTGCTGTGGAACAGAATTCCAGCATTGGTTTCAGCCTTTGGAAAAACACGTGGCAAACTGCTGTCTGTCTGTCTGTCTGTCTGTCTGTCTGGATGGGATGAAGACTTTGTGCACGTAACTCTTTAGCAAGCACTAACGTAAGGTTTGAAGCCCTTCACTTCACTTCAAGGCTTGTTTCAGCTCGGGAATTTTCAACTGAGGGTTTGAAAGGAAGCAAACCTAATTGGTATCAAGAAAACGTTTATTTCAAGGGATGAACAATGGTTCTAAAAGTCACTTTTGCATTTCTTTAATTAGTCTGTGTTTTAGAGCAGTTTTTTTTGATAGATGACTGAAATTCTTTAGATCTAGACACTGGACTACTCAAGATGAGAGATGAGAATATTTGAGGACTTTAGCAAATAACTTTCATGTTGGAAAATAGGATTGTGTGTAATGCATAAATCACAGTTAATGATGTTAATCAGCAAAAGCAGCTTGTTGTAAAGCATCAAAGTCCCCATCTCTGCTGCGCCAGGGCTGGGGTGGTGTGCTGCTAATCTTGTTAACACACACAACTAATTTCATTTAGGGCAAGAAGCAGCTTCATCTGCACGTGTGCAGAGGTGTGTACACATCTCTGTCTGTCTGCAGTAATCCAGGAGCATTTTCCTGAAAGAGCTGCCCAGGGCATAAAATTATTCTGCATAACGAGGACAAATTCTTTGGTTTTGTCCGAAGCATCGCCTGAAAGCTCAGGGTAAAAACCTGTGACTGTAGGACCAGTAGCAGTTCTGTAACTCTGTAAATGGAAAATAAATTGATTAGAAACAGCTCTGATCAGACAGTTAAAATTACAAATATTCAGTCATCTTGAATACCCTCTCAAAAACTACTTCTGTTTAGATTCCAGCGCACAGGACTTGCCTGTGTAGATTCTTGTATTGTACTCAAATGGAATAAAGTTTTTTTCTGTCCAAACTCAAATTAAACTGATGCACAGTTACTGCCTTTTAAAATTCTCTTTGTCAGCTGTCCCCACTAATACTGCTGCACATTTTGAGGGCAGTGTGCAGTCTCTTAACCATGTCAAAACAAAACAGAGCAGACTTCAAGAACCATTTAAAAGTTGAAATTTTTATTTAGAAAGAACATTTCAGAACTTGCTTTTGCTTGAATCAAGCATTACTGAAACATTTTGGAAAGGGTGAAGAAGAAAAATCCAAGTATGCAAAGTTTTCATGTCATTGGGTTTTTTTTTTATTAAAAACTTCTTATCTGACCCTTTGTGTTGGAACCAAAACAGAACATTTAGGGTGAAACTACTGTGGAGGGTTGGAAGCGGCAGTGAAAGAGATCAATTGGTGATTAGGCATGTTCTGCTCACAATTCCTGTGTTTATTTACGCTTGTATTGTTTCCACGTGAGCAGTGGAGTGCCTGCCTGTGGGAGCAATGACGGTTTGGAGAAGTGATGTGCTCTGGTTAGTCATGACATTTTCACTGGCTGTTCCTTTTTACAAGAGCTGTTTCAAGCTGCTTCTTGGGGATGAGTTGATTTTTCTGAGGAGCTGATTCCTGACTTTAATCTGTCACCCTTCACTTCAAATAGGCAAAAGTTATGACATTAAATTAATATGACAAAAATGGTGATACTCTGCTCATAAATTTCTAGTTTTAGCTGTAAACGGGTGGAAATACCTCCACAAAAACAGGAATTGTGAAGCTCTTCCAAGCCAATAAGAGTATTCAGTGGAGTGCAGCTCCAGCACAGCTCTGCGACCAGGAGAGCTGCATTCCATGACTATTGTGACATTTTCCAGTTCCCCTTCCCAGCCACTAACAACCACCCTTCAAAACCATCCCCAGAGGGTGGGAGAGCCACAGCCCACCAGGAATTGCCAGCTGGGAAATTCTCTTCCTGTTCATCTTCTGTTTTCCTACAGTCCTGTTAAGGAAAAGTTGGAGGATAATGGAAAATTTAGACTTTTACATCAAGACTTCGTCACAGAACGAAGAGTGACATAATTCATAGCATGCAGCTCCAGAGGCGGCCAAAAATTAAAATACTTGCCATTATTCAGACACATTTTCTCAGGGGTACATGCCTGATTTCTGCATTAAGTATCCTTGTAGCTAGTGCAGGCATTGTTAAAAAATCCCCTCTCCCATATTTTGGTGGGATAAATACGTGTTTCACTTACGCCTTTTTCACTTGGAGAGGTTTTTACTTCCATTTATAGTGGTAGCATCTCTTTGGAGAAAAAAACAAATCAAATGATTGGGACTTGCAATTCTCTTGTGGCTCAGCCACTGATGGATCACCTTGCTGGAATTTCTTTGTGTTGGAATAATGGGGATTGCATTCCCCTGTTTCTGTAGCCTTCCAAGAGTCTTTTATGAACAGCGTGGTTAAAAGTTCTGTGGTTCCACCAGAAAGGGACAAGGCACTGGAAATTGGGTACTGGACATGGGCTGTTGCCTCTGCTCACCTCGCTCCCTCAGTCCTGTTGGAGATGTGAATTTATAGCAGAGCCCAGTTTTTCCTAATCCATGTTTCCAGAGGGTTTGTTTTTGCTTTCCCCTCCTCATCCCTTCCCCTCTCCCATTCATGTTTGTTCCTTTGGCCATTCAGCTCTCACTGATCAGGAATACTCAGCTTGTCAAGGGCACACAGGCTGGAAGAAATTGTCCTTGCTCAAGCTGTAATAATGAATGTGAAAATGCTCGTGAGTGGTTATTGATACACTCAATTCATCACTGATACATTGAATTACTGAATCTGTTCAGTACCTGATCAGATTATTGTTCTGCCATACATTTAAATTGCAGGATCAAATGCATTTAGGTTGTCACAATTCAAGGTTCTTTCCTTGTGCTCTTGCTGTCTGTGTGAAATCAACTTTTCCTCTTGCTGTTCCTCCATAACAAAGTGTAGCAAAGATAAAACACCAGCGCTCCTAATTCTTTAGAATATTTATTTGTAAGAATCTGTTACTACCTCAAGTTCATGTTGCTCTTTATCCCAGTATCTACTCCTTCCTTAAAGCCCAAATGACTTTCCAGATTCCCTATGATGATCTTGGTGTTTGAAAGGAACCAAACTAAGCCAAGATGTGTACAGGACTTAAATTTAGATGTTGGTTCACGTGTACTAACAACATCTTGTAGTTTCAGTAGCAGACTTTGGTCCCCATAATTGGATAGCACAATTCAGAAATAAATTGCTGTAATATCCAATATTCCAAACGGCTTTTTGGTGAGTTACAAGTACACTGGAGGAATATTTAAACCACATTTTCATAGGGAAGTGTTTGAAATTTGCGTCGACTTCTTCCAATTTTTCGTGCCCTTTTCTTGTACACATTTTTAGCGTTGCAGCAGTTCAGCTTTTGGGAAGACAGATTGAGCAAGTCCTCAATTTTTCGAGTATTTTGCAGGATGCTGCTGGAGGAGGAACATTCACTAACAATCTCAAATTTTTCATCTGGCTCCCGATTGTGATTAAAGACGGAATCATATGGAAGAAGTAACAACGCTCATAGGCAACTGCTTATATTTTGCAGTTAAGGCCAAGAATTATTGGGGAAGAAAATCCTCGTGGCAGACGGGGGAATGCAGAGAAAATCTCATTCACCTTGTCAAGACTGGCAGGGCTTTCCTGAACCTCTGATTTGTTCCTGGGGTTTGCTTGAATCACGGAGCACAGTGTTACAAAAATTGCAAAATAAATCAGGAGGAGGATGAAATTGAGAGTTGGACAGCTTTGAGTTAAGGCTCCAGTTCTGCAAGGATGGGCAGAGTTGGGACAGAAGATAATTTGGCTCTTGGTCAAGTATTGATCCAGAAAATTACTTAAAAACCTCACAACTTATTTGTGATCAGTATGGGAATTGCACACAAGCCCCTATTTGCCTTTTTGGTTTTTAGTTTTCTTACAAGTCAGGAATGCTCTTGGTGATAAGATGTAGGGAACTCCCTAAATTTTAGATTTTTTTCAAAATTTAGCAGTAAAGGATTATCGTGTGACTGAGAAATTCCATCAAATGAAGCAAATGGACTTAAATCCTGGTCCAGCCTGAGCCTGATCCCACCTTGTCACCAGCCCAGAGCTCTGAGTGCCACATCCAGTCATTGCTTGGACACCTCCCGGGTGCACCGAGGTTGATTTTGTAGCCAGATTTTGGTAGATTAAGTATTTGTGGAACATAGTGCAGTTGTACCAAGCAGTGGAGTTTAAAATAAACAAAAAGAACAGTTTTTCTGCATTGAATTGTTATTTATCACTGTTTCTTTGCTGCTTTTCAGACACATCCAGAACGAGTAGCAAAACACATTCATCCCCACCGGCATCCAGCAAATGTAGAATTAAAAACATAAACACTAACAGAGAATTTTCAGTGAAGTACTTATAAACTGGCTTCAGTCTCGTGTTCCATATGTCAACCAGCTTGGAATATTAAAGGTCTTTGGGTGGCAAAGAGCATATTTTGTTCATTTAACTTTTACAAATAATTTTTAAAAAATTGTTGTGATTTCATTCCTGCAGTTTTCAACCTTGCCTTTGGAATTTTTTTCTTTCACTTGGCTTATCATTTGGAAAACACTTCAGGAAAGGAGGCTTTGACCTCCTGACAGCTGATGGACAGCAAAGACTAAACCTTGCCCATTGTAGCAAACCATTGGAACAGGTTTGCCACATTTCTGAAGTAGAGGCCTTTGTCCAAAGCAATTATAAGTTCAGAGTTTGGATCTGTCTCCTGAATTTCCAGGGCTGGTAAGGATTTTGTGATAAATACAAAATTGTCCTTATTTGTATTGTGTCAAAAAACCAACTTGAGTACAGGCAAATGCTTTGTAGGTTAAATAAATATAACTGTTGGGATAAATTAATGGACATGGAAATTTACACTAATTTTTAATGACGATGTATTTTATTTCATCCTTGGATTCCAGCAAAAACCTGAGCAGTGATGCTGGGGGGAAAGGGGAGGGCGGTGCCGTTCACCATCGCATAGGGATAGATGCGCAAATTCCTGATCTAGACGTCAGAATGCTGGAGGTTCAGCCCCGAAAGGAAGAATCACTCGTCGCAGCGACGTCTGCGAGCTTGGAGAGAGAATCCCTGGCGGGGGGAGAGGCAGCGCCGTGACTCAGCTGCGGCTCCTTCCCCGCGGGGCCGGGGGCGGCCGCGCTGCGCTGCGGGCGGAGCCGCTCCGGGGCTGCTCCTTCTCCTTCTCCTTCTCCTTCTCCTTCTCCTTCTCCTTCTCCTTNAGAGCCGCTCCGGGGCTGCTTCTCCTTCTCCTTCTCC